>APFE031048056.1:0-15372 GCA_000404065.3 Pinus taeda | reverse complement strand
AATGGACAAATGGTAGGGACAAAAATGTGAGGTGGAAGATCATGGAATCTTCCAGAAGCTTCCTCTCTGACACTTGCCTCTCTATTTTCAACCAGGGATGAGTAAGAGATCATCATTCTCCAAGTGTAAGCAGGAACTATCAGAGAGAGGACACTAATCATGATACCAGAAGATGACTCACCTCTCTGTAATCATCTATATATGGATCCCTCATCACAGAGATCCGGGGGCTGGAATTTTGTATCTTATAGAGAAGTGTTGTTGGTTTTCTGGTGTACATTCATAATGTTGGGTGATCTAAGCTTTGCTTGAGGTGAAGAAGGGCTTCCTAGCTGGAGGATGATGCTGGGTCAGAACATATGGTTGTAATCCTCTTGCTACTTTTCATCTTAATAAAGCTATTCAAGTTTTCCTCCATATTCTTGTGTACTTGTTTATATATATGCATTTGTATGGTTAACACACATCTGGTCCTGTGTTATTTATGAATATATATCTTTGTTCTTCGATAGTAGTATATTGCTGTGATTCCACAGGTGCTCCTTGAAGCTGGGTAGACGAAGAAGAAGCAGCGAAGCTCTATCGGGAATGAGAGGAAATCAAGTGCAAGACTAAGGTTGGTCTCCTTGGTTCCCCTCTTGTCTATTTTCATAAAGGAAAACGAAAGCAGACTTTACTTTTTTGTTTCTAAGATAGCTACCAGTCTTAGTGGGAATAGCAGCATCTGAGTGGACACTATTCCCGGTAACAATTATGATAGTCCTTGAAATTGCACATATAGACATTGTTTTTAAAAAATGCTCGACACATAAGGTGTAATCTTTTTAAAATCTAAAATCATGAAGCCCCTTTTTTTAACTTGATAGAAATAACTGAATGGAGTTAGCTCAATGTCACAGCCATGTAGCAATTGCACCAATACATGCAAAGGTAGATAGGAGGAGTAGACGAATGTGGAAAGAAAGTTGAAAAAAATATACCTTTTGATGGTTACCCCAGCTCTCGCAAAGGTTGTCTTGCCTTAGGAACCACTCTATTTCTTACAAAGGTTTTCTCCAAGAGTAGCTACCCAATCAGTTTTAAAACTAATTCTATTTTTACCATTAATGAAACTATTTTTTTAACGACTCACAATAAAAATAATAAATATTAAAAAAAACTTCATTAAACGACATAATAAAACATTTAAAATTAAAATAAAATATCAATAACTCACAATTTTGATAAATTTTAATCCACTTATAATTAGAATACAATTTTGAATTAAATAGGTAAAATAAAAATACATCTAAATTAAAATCACAACAACTAAAATTATATCAGAATCACTCTCAAAATAAATTTAATAGAATCACTTTACAAAGCACTCACAAATCTCAGGTAAATGAAAATGATACTTTTCAATGGAATGGTTGAAAACACAATAGCTAGATTTACATTAAAGTCAGATGCAAGATAATAAAACAATAAAAACTTTTCCAACACAAATATGACAATAACTTTGGAAATAATATAGGCATGATGATCAGTTATTTTTGGTGGCTCCTTTTGCACTAATGGTGAAGCAAAAAATCATCAACATCTAAAACCTAACTCAAGGTGGAAGAGAATAGTATCTACTTTCGCTACTAGGTAGTTGGCATCACCAAGCTCATGTTATACTACTTAATCTTGTGAGGAGTTTTTAGAGTCAATTCAGTATCGAGATTTAGTCAAGGTTCATACATAAAGCATCTTGAAGCCAGTCCAATGAGTTCAGTTACATATTCATTTGCATATTGTCCATTGAAGGACGAGTCCATCAACACCAACACTTTCTTCCCTTGTATCAAATCTAAAGCCCGCAACAATAGTTCCCGTATCAGAATTTCTGATAGAATTTCAAATAACCATGGAGATTGGCATCAATAAGTAAGTATCGCTAGATAAACTTCAACCTTTATTGGACATATATGAAAATGAGGGTAAGAGATACATGTTTTTCTATCTGTCCCCAAGTATTGGAGATGGAAACCAACAAAGGGAAGAAAATGAGTTTCCGTAAACAAGAACATTCAGGATAGATTTTTTAGGAAACTACAAGAAACAAAGGTAATTTTAGGAGACAATTTTGAAAAAGGTGAAGAGAAGATCTTTTCATTGAAGTTATTTCACTTCACCTCCCTTAAAATATATTATTTGTTTTACTTGAGCTTTCACATTTTTTATAGTTATTTCTTTTGATTTAGTGAGCTAGGGAAGGATTAGAAAACCCTTTATTTCCTTCTTTCTAATTTTTCAACTACAACTTCTAAAAATTTAATGCAAAAACATTGGAAAATGCCAAGAAATTGAAAAAAACCATTGACGCATTTCCAACCATTTGGAAAAAATTTCTCTCATCTGGATGTATTTCAAAAACCAAAATACTTTCAGTACTAGCTAGAAACAATTCCCAGAATGCATAGTTGCTTTCAAATCCAATGAAAAAAAGATATTAAGTTTAAATAGATGTTAAAGAACTGATTAATTGCGAAAAATAATAAAGCGAAGAAATCACAGATTGCAATATGAAATGCTATATGAATTATAGTCTATAGAAAATGTTTCATATCCATTACGATTATAAATGGCTACGCTATTAGACTAGTAGTAGTAAGGAGAGTTTATAAAATTATCGGAGAAATAATTTATAATTGTGATCTATGATTTCCTTGTAATGGTGATAATGGGAACAATAAATGTGTAACATATGCTAGAAAATATTGTTGGATTGGGAAAAGCAGGGTTGCAGGATGGAAACTACAACTAAATAAAAAGAACACAAATTTATGGATTCAAATTTCATATAAAATTCTATCCACCATAGTAACTTTAAAATTTAATAACAGATTATAAAATTTACATATTTATTTGCCGTAATTTCCGTTTTTCTTCTTAGCTTCATAAAATGAGAGAGGTGATGATCTGGATTTTAAAAGGAACACAACAAATTATGAAGATAACCTTAAATATAGAGATGCAACGGAAATAATATTTCATTCCATTAATATAAAATATTGAAATATGCTTACAATTAGAAATGGAAATAAACTCGCTCGGGCGATGTTAGCTTATCTCTAAGGAGATATGTGGTGGCTACATGCCACTGAACTGTCTTACAATGAGGCTCGAATGCTTATTTATTGTTGAGAAACAATGGAAAGCCATAAACATCCAAAAACCTAACCCTAGAAGATGAAGTGCTAAACTATGGGCCCCATTTTGGGTAAATTAGCACATCAACTTCTCGGGGTCGTAACTTTGGCATACGATCTTCGCTTAACTCGCACAATACCTCTTTAGAAAGATATATCTAAGGACTGCAAGTTTGGGATGAGAAACATTTGACGATGAACCCATGTTGCTCCCAGGTTTCCCAAAAAACATCATTTAGGGACTCAAAATGGCTCCAAAAGTTCAGGACCCGAAAAACTACTAAAAATAGTAAACTATGCTACAATTAAGGAAACTGAAAAACTGAAAGAAACAATGGTGGGGGTCCAAGTGGAATTGGCGAGTGGCCACCGATATCCACCTAGATCATTCATCTTCCCTTAGGAAGCAATGGTCCCCATTGTGTTGAGTTCCTCCATGAGATGAGGAAACTTCCGCTGAACTTGGTCCTTGGTGAGCCACTTGCCCTGGTGAAGGAGTTGGCCTGCTTTGACAACTCGATCTTGCTAGATATTCTATTGGCGAGTGTGATTGATCTACGTGTCCATGATCTGATGAGTTGCATCTTGTTCCATGCAATCTAGATTGAACTCTATTGGTACGAGTTGTTCCTACAATGTCGTATGTGTCTAGTAATGGTGGAAAGTATGGACGAAGGTGGTCCACATTGAACATTGGGTGCAGGCCAAGGAATGGGGGAATGTTAAGCTCAAATGCATTGTCTCCCATAGCCTTGGTAATGGTGTAAGGACCATATCGGAGTGGTCTCAGTTTCTGATAGGCTTCGATAAGGTAGTCCTTTTGTAAATGCAACCAGAATTTGTCACCCACATAAAACTTATGTGGCACCCAATGTTGATCATGTTGCTGCTTGTACTTGTCATTTTATTTCTCTAGAATGTCGTGGACCTCCTAGCAGATATTTTGGATGTGCTTAATGTAGTTGTTTGCCTTATCTGTTTCAGACTAGAAATGAGCCTAATCTACCTAAGTAGTTGCAAATGGGATGGTCACACCAATAGGACATAGTGGCTGGAATCCCAAGCCCACTTGAAAAGGATGTGGCCAGTTGAGCTGTGGAGAGCCTAGTTATAGCTATGTTGAACATAGGGGAGTTTCTCATCTCATGTGCATGGATGGTTTGAGTTGTAGATGCACAGAATGTGTACAACCATCATGTTGAAAACCTTTGTCTCGCTATCAGTTTTGGGATGGAAGTTTGTGGACTTAGTGAGTTTGGTGTCCAGCATCGACCAAAGATTGGACCAAAATGTACTAAGGAAACTGTTTTCCCGATATGAGATGATAGACTATGGGATACCAAAGCGTACCCACACTCATTCAAAGAAGATTTTAGCAATGGCTTCTACTCTGATATTCTTCTTGCAGCCGCCATAATGGCTATCTTCAAGAGCCGGTCGACGACCACAAAAACACAGTCATTTCCATGCTTAGTAGAAGGAAGGCCCGACATGTAATCCATGGAGATGGATTCCCAAGGTTGACTAGGGGTAGGCAGTGGAGTATAGAGGCCTTTCTTCTTGATGGTTGGTTTGGCAATGGTGTAGGTAGTGCAGGACCTGATGTACTTCCCAACATCCTATTGAAGAATCAACCAATAGAAATAATTCTATAGTACTTCCACCATTTTCTTGACCCCGAAATTCCCAACAACATGACTATAGTGTGCTTCCCAAATAATCTTGGCATGCTCCCTTGAAGGAACACAAAGGTGACCTAGGTGGCATAACATGGCATCCCAGAGGTGAAAATTTGGAACATCCTAACCCTCCAAGAGTGTCTGGTATGTTTGGCCAAATTCTTGGTTTCTTTTCTAGAGAAGTGGCCAATCAGAAGTCTCTTTCCCATAAGAGTTGAGTATGGTGGTTAACGCCATGATCGGTGGTCGATTGAGACAATCTGCAACATTATTGGTGTTGCCCTTATTATAATTGATATTCAAATGGAACCGTTGCAGGTATGTGGACCACTTCTGATGGTGATCATTCTGCAACTTTCCTTGGTTCTGTATGAACTGTAGGGGCTAGTGGTCTATTTGGATGACCATTTCCTTCCCCAAAATGTAATGCTTCATTTTTGGCAAGCTTGCACAATGGAATACATCTCTTTGTCATAAGTGGGATACTTTTGGACTGTGTCTGATACTGTCTCACTGCAATATGCCACTAGATGGCCGTGTTGAGTAAGGACTACTCCAATAGCATATCCATAGGTATCTCTCTCGATCTCAAATGGTTGTTGCAAGTATGGTAATGCGAGCACTGGTGCCGATCAAAGGCACTGTTTCAACTCTTTGAATGCCTTCTGTTTAGATTCAAACCAAAAGAATTTTTCTTTCTCTCCTCCCTTGGTGACTTGACTCAAGGGCCACGTGATATGAGGAAATCCCAACACGAACCTTCGATAGAAGTTGGCAAGACCTAGAAAGTTGTGGAGCTCTATCAGAGTGGTTAGAGATGGCCAATCTCGAATGACTTGGATCTTGGTTATATCCATATGCAACGCCCATTCATCAATAATGTATCCTAGATACTGAACTTCGGTCATGCCAAAAGTTCATTTCTCCAAATTGACACATAACTTGTGTTGCCATAGTGTTTGGAGAACCTGTTGTATGTGGTAGAGGTTCCCAACATTGGCTGAAGATCAGGATGTCATCCAAGTATACCACTTCAAATGAGTTGGTGAATGGTTACAAGATGTCATCCATTAGCCTCATGAAGGTTGCAGGAGCATTCGTCAACCCAAAAGGCATAACCAACCATTTGAAAAGGCCCTCCTTGGCTTCGAAGGAAGTCTTCCACACATCATAGGGTTTGATAGGTACTTGGTGATATCCTAACTTCAAATCGATCTTGCTGAAATATTTTTCCCCTTTCAGTTCATCTATAAGGTCATCAATCCATGGAATCGAGTACCTATTCCAGACAATGATCTTGTTTAGTGCCCAATAGTCAATATAGAGTCTCCAAGTCCCATCCTTCATCTGTACCAAAATGATCAGGCTCCCACAAGGCGATGAACTCGGTCGAATGTGACCTTTCTACAGTAGCTCCTAAATCTTCCTCTTGATTTCATCATTCTATAGAATGGAGTACTGATATATTGGTCCATTGGGCATCGACACACCTGGGGTTAGATTGATGGACTGTTTGACCTAACAGTGTAGAGGAACCCCTGCAGAGGAGGTGAAGATGTCCTTGTATTCCTCGATGACATTCTCCATCTATAGTTGTCATGTGGAGGGGCCTTGTCTGGAGGTCGTGGCCACCGTCTTCTTCTTTCCTTGAGGGTGTATCATTAGGAAAAAAAAATTCTCAGTTTTGGAAATGAGCTTACTACATTGTTTTGTAGTAACCAAAGAGATCACTCTTACAGACTGCCATTAGGTTATTCCAAATGGCTTGGGTTTGTCTACATATGATGATGTTGTTACACATAAAAGTCTTGAGGTTGTACCAATAGAGGCTATGTTAGTAGCCTTAAGTATTGTAGGGATTTTCCTACTTTAAAAAAGAAATATGATACTATGAAGGGTCACACATTCATCTTCCAATTATCTAATGTACCTTTGCTACTACACCAAAACACTCATGATAATTTCCAACTGAGTTTATATTCTAGTCTTGTGCTCTTGAATTTCCCTAGATACTACTTGAATTGAGACATTATTTCTTTCTAGTTGTCCTTCATGCCTCCTTAGCATCCATTGAGTGTCCTCACTAGATTCTATGGAGAGATGATAGAGAAGCAATCCACTAACGGGAATGTGCCCAAATTGAGAAAAGATAGAATACACACGAAAATTAAAGTAGGAACCCGCTTTCTCTATCATAATGAGGGGTGACTAGAACAACAACCCCTGTACAACTTATTTCCCAAAGTAACAATAACAGGACAAGGCCTTGACTCATACACAACATGTCACTTCCACACGTATGGTTGGCCTAATAATACATGACAAACATCGAGGGGAGCAACATCACATAATACTAAATCCATGAAGGACTTGATGTCGTATGGAAGGTGACACTACTGGATCACTTCAAGATCCCATCCTTAGTGAAGCCACTCGATGGTGTATGGTTGTGGATGTGATGTGGTCAGTAATCCTAGTCACTTCACAACCTCTACCAAAATGAGATACTTTTGGCTCCTGCTACCAACAATGAACTATAGCAAGGAGCCCTTTACGCACATCTGGGAGTGGAAGAAGCTCTCCTCCTCCTCTAGATCTTCGAGTTCCTCCTTTTGGATCTTTGTGGTGGCAACAGTGGCATTCAGATCTGCATCGATAATCTACTTCCCTTTGTCATTCCCCTTATCGGTTTCTGACTCAAAGTTAGAACATGCATCAGATTCTAAAGACTTTAGCTCGACCACTAGTGACTACATGGAATGACATTCATTTGTGTTGTGAGTGGAGCTCTTATGGAATTCACACTACTTTCCCGTGTCCTTCTTTGGCTTCATGGTGTTGTTCTTTTCTTGCAGCTTTGGTGGGTTGTCCTGGGTCACCCCACCTTGGCTTTGTTCTTTGTTTAGTGGTTTGGGGGTGCCTTTCCCTTGCTTCAGATTTGTAGATCCAAAGTCTCGCTTCTTCTGTTTAAAATTTTTCTTGATCTTGATAGCATATCGGTACATCATGCCAAGCAAGGAGATGTCTAGGAACTCCATCTCGTCTTGGATGTACCTGTGTAGGAAACCATGGTATTTGAGTATCAAATGTAACTCATAATCCTTGATACCTAACTTTGTACATAGGGTATCAAAAATATTGGTAAAATTTGGCACATCTTGGTCCCTTCCTTGTCGCAACGTGGTCCACTCTTTATTTTTATCCTCATAGCTTCTGATGAGGTAGTACTACTCCTTGATGGCATTCTGAAATGAATTCCAGGTGGGTGCGACTGAAAATAGTGAGTTCGTACTTTCATCCTTTTGCTCACATTAGGTTTCCCACCAATCCCTAATGTGTGGGGCAACTTTGAGAAGAGTGAAAGTAATCTTTTCCTGGCTAGAAAAATCATGAACAAAAAAATACTCTTCTAGTAGATTTAACCATTTATCTACAGTGTCTACATCTATTTGACCCTCAAACATGGGAATGTCAAATTTAAATTGTACCTTAAAGGGTTTGGGACATCCAGAGTAGCTGATGGAAGTATATGTGTTGCCCGTGGGCAACCGCTAAAGGATCTAGGTAAAGTTGTCCATCATTGCATTCCTTTGTCAATCAAGGGCCTCTTCAAGAAATATTTTGATAAGATCTCCTACCACCTCATCTTTCTTTTCATCCGCCATGGGAGGCAGTCAAGATTTGCGAGGCTATTCTTGCAAAGGTTTGACCAGTTGAAGCCCTAACTCCTTATATCTCGACATTGTTGGGGACATCCAAAGGAAAATAAAGAAAGAGCAAACCACTCTGATACCATTGATCCAGATTTAAACATGAACACAATACATTAGAGATACAACCATAAATACAAATATGCAGTATAACTAATACTTAATTTCATTTATGTAAAATACTGAAATATGCTTACAAATAAAAATGGAAATAAACTAGCTCGGTTAATGGTAGCTTATCTCTGAGAGACATGTGGCTGCTACATTCCTCAGAAATTTTTTACAATGAGGCTCAAAGGCCTATTTGTTGTTGAGAAACAATGGAAAATCCTAAACATCCAAAAACCTAACCCTAGGAGATGAAGCGACAAACTATGGGCCTTGTTTTGGGTAAATTGGTACATCATCTTCCTGGGGTCGTAAATTTGGCATACGACCTCTGTTTGACGTGCACAATAACTCGTTAGAAAGATCTATCTGAGGACTACAACTTTGAGATGATAAAAACAAGAGTTTGGACCCATTTTTCTCTCATATTTCCTAAAAAAAAATTGTTTAGGGCCTCAAAATGGCTCCAAAATTTTAGGACCAGAAAAACTACTAAGAATAGTAAATTGTGCTACAATTAAGGAAACTAAAAAACTGAAAGAAACAATGTTGGGCATCCAAGTGGAATTGGCTGGTGGCCATCAATATCTACCTAGATCAGGTGAGTGGTTGAAGTAGGATGAGATCCAAATTCATTGAATATTTGAAAACCTATTGTTATCAGGAAATCTAGTGTCTATGCAGAGCTGTTAGTCCCACTAAGACGGGTAGCTATCTTAGAAACAAACAGATTAAAGTTACTTTTGTTTTCCTTTACGAGAAGTAGATAGGAGAGGAGCAAAGAATACCAACCTCAATCTTTCGCTTGGTACTCTGCTTGTTCATTCTCCTCTTTGACAGATCTTTGCCGCTCCTCCCTTGACCACTCCACTTCAAAGAGTACCTGTAAAGTCAAAGCAGCATAATACCTTTAGAGTGCATAGATCTAAAATCATAAACAATATAGGACCAGATATATATTGACCACACATATGCATATTAGCAAACATACAAGAATGTGGAGGAAGACTTGAATAACTTTATTGATATAGAGATTAGAAAAGAGGATTACAACCCATTGATCTAACCCAGCATAATCCTCCCATCATGAAAGCCCTTCCTCACCTCATGGAAAGCTTAGATCACCCAAGACTATGATATTCCACCAAGAAACCAACAACACTTCCTTACAAGATACAAGATTCCAGCCTCCAACCTCTGGATCTCTGGGATGAGGGATCCATATATAGATATTTGCAGAGATGTGAGTCAGCTCTGGGTTTTTGATTAGTGTCATTCCATTGATAGTTCTTGTTTCCATTTGGAGATTTTATTTATCTCTTACTCATCCCCAAGCGAATTCTGAGAGGCAAGTTTTATATGAGAAGTTTCTAGAAGATTCCTTGATCATCCACTTAGCAAACCGTCTTTGTCACTTGTCTATTCTCACTCATCACACCCTGTAGAAGGACTCTTCAGTATGCATCACACCTCCCGTGTGTAGTAGGTGTGATGCATCACACCCTAACCATCGAGCAAGTGACATGATCCAGTTTTGACCAGTTCTGAGTAGTTTTTCATGGAGAACTTATGGGAGATGATGTAATCAGTTGACCTTGTTCCTTTAGGGTATGAAGCAACACTTTTAGGGACTTATAAGCCCTTGGTTTATGGACATATGTGATTGTGGTTGCAATGCCCAAATATGTCTATAACACCTATAGTATCCTATATGATGAGAATAGAGCACACATAAAGCAACAATTGATCAAGTTAAACAAGTAATAAGGAAAAATGATCATATTTAAAAGAGAAATGACTAAAGGCTTATGTTGTTTAATGAAGCTAGTACCTTTTCCTTCAATGAAAATGTGAAAAGAGAGTGAGACCTATTTATGATACTTGATTGTATCTTCTACTTTATTTTTCCCCACAAGAAGGGAAAGGTTGAGAGAATGTTTGTGAAAAAGAGATTTGAAAATTTGTAGCATTGACCCACAATAAAACATGAAAGTATATAAATAACAAGTGTGTTTGTGGCTATCACAGAGATAGAGAGAGAGAGAGAGAAAGCATATACATGACTAGGTGGGATGTGTTTCCCACTAAGAAGGTCCAATCAAACTTTCCCATAGCTATATATTACAATTTCAGGAGTTACTCTTCATCCATCAATGAGAAGGAATATCCATTGAATACACTTAATAATTGCATGTCACAAAATAATTTCCTAGAAAAACTTCCAGTGTTATGCACAAGAAAGCGATAAACTTAAATGATAGGAAAGATCCACTAAATACATTTAATTCTTGCATGTCACAAAATAATTTGCTAGCAAATATGCCAATGTTATGCATGAGAAAGAGATCAAGTGAATGTTAGATGTTGAACTAATAACTATTCTAAAGAGAAAAAAATGAAAACAAGCTACCAACAAAGTCAACAGTTTTTGTATAATGAGCATTCGACATAGAGAAAACACAAAGATGGCAGGGATTGACAAATCTTGAATACTAAGCAAGATCAACTACACATATATTGCTCGTTTTATAAAAAGATACAACATGACAAATGGAATTAAATACTATATAATGAACGAACTTTATACTATTGTTGAAATAATAGGATTCATTAATATCCAAATCTATGATTCTAAGAACTATAAGTAGGAATTTTAAATTCCACAAATTTATCTTTTGAATTACCAGAATGTGAAATTATTTTTAACTAACATGATATGTGTTGGATGAAGGCAAAGAGAAATGATAATAATGAAAGAATATCAATCCAACAATGAAGAGTATCAAATATAAGAGATGTCATCTAAAACCTGAAATATGGTTAGAGTGACATAAGATTTTCATGTTATCTCTCCAGCATGCATTATTGAAAATATCATGTATTAAAAGACTGTTTATGCAAAAACATATAAACTATACTTGTGAAATTCCTTTCACTTGTTTTTGAAATAGAAATTTTTATTGTAATCAGATATTGCCACCTGCACAAATGTGTTAGGATATTCCGACATGTAGGAATAGTTAAGTATAACTTGGTCTAGTATAGAGTTAGGTAAAGTGTGTTTCTTTACTATGTACATTTGTAACTTACAATCCGACGGTCACGATATGTAGTGATCCAACGGTTCATTCTCTCCTCGGTATTATCGACACTTGATCCGTGGCTTGACACCCGATTGGTCGATGAATTATATTTAAAGCGCATGGAGGGTCATTTGTAGGTTAACCGTGCATGAGAGAAGCTTATGTAAATTTTCATTCTTTTATTAATAAATTGCCTGTAGTAGCCACGTTGTCACAGGCCGTGGACTGTTTCCTTCTCTAAGGGTTTTAACCACGTCAAAATACTGGTGTATTGATCTGTGATCTATTTTTGAGAGGTGTCCTTTTGGTGTTCGGTCTGAGGAACTTACCCTGTAAATTCCTACATGGTATCAGAGCTATTTGAGGGCCGCGTCCGTTGTTGATCCAAATCTGAAGCCGGTAGAACTGCATGCGACTTCCATCTCCTAGATCTATTGTTTCTGACTGCTTTCGGGCTGAGAGGACTGCTCTTTTGTGTTGGGAGCATCTGTTCTAGTGAGGAACCCCTTTCGTTTCACGCGAAAAGGTTTCTGGTAGCCCTAGTTGCGTCATTTTTTAGATCTGGAGGTATACAATGTTTATTTGCAGTTTACTGTTATTTTCTCTCTGTATATTTCGGTTTCGGTTTATTTAACTATTTTTTTTTACCGGATCTATACCTTTCATTTCTGCGTATGCTCTTTGCCCTGCGACTCTGTGTGATCTAGGCAAATCAGAAACAGAAAGGAAGAATTTTTCTCATGCGTATGCTCTTTTCCCTGCACCTTAGTGTGATCTCGGAAAATTAGAAACATTGAGGAAAATATTTAGTTTCAGGATAAAGCTAACTTTAATCTGTAAGGCTTGTTTTTTTTGCATGTTTGTGTTGGGTTTTGTGTTTTTGTTTTGTAGGGAGAAAAAGAGCTTTCTCAAGCAATCACACAATCCAAAGCATCCGTGACTAAAAGAAAACAACCCCCCCCCCCTCTCTCTCTCTCTCTCTCTCTCTCTCGCTCTCTTTTTGTATAAGTCACTTGGTTCAAAGCTATTTAAGAGAGTAGAGGTCTTGGGTTCAAATCTCCTTTTTGTTGAAAAAAGAGCATTTTTTTCATTTCCGCACATTCACGCACTTTGTCGGCGCCTTCATCAACGTTTTTTAAAAAGGTCATAACTTCTTCATCCGGAAGCCGTTTTCAGAACCGTTTTTTTTTAACCAGCCTAATTTTTCGAGCTCTTTCCATCGGAACACTTAGTTTCAGCATATATAGCTTCAGTTTCTATCAAAATGGAAAGTTCATGCCAAGTTATCCTTGACAGCACCAACTACTTCCAATGGTCGTCCTACATTGTGGATTTACTTCAAAGTAAAGGTCTTTACCGAATAGCCACAGGCCAAGAAACCAAGCCAAAATATGAAGAGAAAGCAGCCAAATGGGAAAATAGGCAAGATCAAGCGCGTGGGTTGATAGGGATGTCTATCTCTCCCGATCTTAGATTCCATATTGCTGAACTTGATACTCCTGATAAAGCAATGGAGCAGATTACTAAAGTTTTTGGAATAAAAAATGAACTTAGAGCCCATCAGCTTGAAAATGAGTTGCTTACATTAAACCCCAATGATTTTTCTTGCATTGAAGATTTCTTGTCCAAGTTCAAGACCATTAGACTTCTCTTGGAAGGTGTTAAAGTTAAGAAAGAAGACAGTGCCCTTATCTATTGCATTCTTACTAAGTTGGGACCAGCCTACTCTGTGTTTGTTTCCACCTTCCATTCTACAAGAGAAGCCTTCATTTCTCAAGGACATGACTACAAGCCCCCTTCCTTTGATGCTTTTTGTGATTCTTTAATAAGAGAACAAGAAAAACTCTTACACCTTGGTCTTCTTAATCTTGGAAACTCTTCTAAGAAAGCTTTAATTGCCCAACAGCAACCAAACTCAAAGAATCTTAAGAAGTCGTATCCTAAAAAGAATGGTCCTAAACCAAACAAGGGTCCTAAGAAGTTTCAGTCTCAAAATGAAAGATCATTTCAGCAGAATGATAAGGCCAATAAAAACATATGGAAGAAGACTGATAGACATTGTAACTTTTGTAATCGAGATGGCCACTTAGAATCTACATGCTTTAAGAAGATGGAAGCCTTGGAAGCCGCAATGAAGAAACATAACATCCATGTGGAGCATTCTTCTACTTCAACTTCAACTTCATCTTCAGGAATGGCACTTTCTGCATGTGGTTGTCAAGCATCTCAGTTTGGCTATGCATTAAATGTCTCTTCTTCCTCTCATTCTCATGAATGGCTCATTGATTCTGGAGCTTCTTATCACATGGCCAAAAATAAAGCCATGTTTCTTCTTTAAATGATTGTAACACCAAAAATATATATGTTGGTGATAATAGATCTCTTAGTGTTGTAGGGACTGGAACTGTTCATATAGACAATGGTCAATTTAATGATGTATTATGTGTTCCAACCTTATCCTCCAACCTTCTATCTATTTATCAGATAACTCATTCAGGTGAAGGTAAAATCGTTGAATTTTCACCTCACGATGTTGTAATTAAGGACCTAAAGGATCCTAGACAGATTTTAGCTACTGGCATTGTTGATGATTCCACAAGGTTGTATAAGTTTCACAACTTTGGGTCATCAAATCTTCCCTCAGTATTTGTTGCTCATAATGATGAAGTGAGCAAACTTTGGCATGAGCGATTTGTCACTTAAACTATCGCTCTCTTCAGAACCTATGTAAAGAAAATATGGTGACAGGTCTTCCCATGGTATCTTGCAGAGATGGTGTTTGTTCTGGATGTGTACTCGGAAAACATCCTCTGGACAGTTTTGAAAAACGTGCCTCTTGGCACGCCTCGGCCCCTCTACAGCTTGTGCATAGTGATTTATGTGGTCCACTTTTAGTTGTTTCCTTCTCTGGCTACAAATATTTCTTAACTTTCATTGATGATTTCTCGAGACGCACTTGGGTATATTTCTTAAAACTCAAGAGTGAAGTATTTATCAAATTCTTGGCCTTTAAGGCCTTTGTTGAAAAACAATCTGGACATCAAATTCTTAAGCTTAGATCAGATAATGGCGGAGAATATGTTAAAAACAACTTCATCAACTTTTGCACTGAGCATGGAATCCAAATGCAACATACTGTTCCATATACTCCACAAAAAAATGGTATAGCTGAAAGGAAGAATCGCACCTTAAAGGAAATGGCTAATTGTATGCTTCAATCTAAAGAACTTAGTCTTAACTATTGCGCAGAAGCAATTAACTTTGCAAATTACATACTAAATCGCACTCCTACTAAAGCTTTAAAGAACATCACTCCAGAAGAAGCATGGAGCTCTATTAAACCAGATGTGAGTCACTTTCGTGTTTTTGGAAGTGAAGCATGGGCCCATATTCCAGATGAAAAACGTAAATCTTTAGAACCAAAGAGTGAAAAATGTATCTTTGTTGGATATTCTGAAGATGTCAAAGCATATAGACTTATTCCATTTAAGTCCAAAAATGTTATAATTAGAAGAGATGTACAGTTTGATGAAATTAAATCGGCCTACGAGCCTAGTTTGGCGCATGTGCCACCTCTCTCTATCTCTTCTACCTTTGAACATATTTCTTCTTCAGA
>APFE031048044.1:0-15378 GCA_000404065.3 Pinus taeda | reverse complement strand
TCCCCTAGAATGTCCAATCAACCAAAAGTAACTCTTCATCTGGTCTACCAACTTCTTCTCAAGTGACTTCCCCACAAAAGCATCTATGGGGTTCATGCCTTGATAGGGCAACACTGTGATTCTCCTTATTATCATGTCATCAATTGAAATGTCCTCTCCCAGCCATATCCAACCATCATGGACTATCTCCAACAACTAGCACACACAAATAGTGTTTATGTTGCTTCACCCAAATTGTGTGACATACAACATATTCAACAATACTGCACGATGAATACTCGCCATCCATTTCATAGGTTCAACTCTTATGACGCCTGAATCCTCATAGTACACCACCTTCAAATACTTCATTGGGCCAAGCTATGGAAAATTCTCACGGTCGCTGAAATCCCAATATTCCATGTGGAGCTAGGGCACTCTTGCCAATAATTCACCTTCAATAGGTATTTCGTCTGGCAGCAATGATGTGAATACCTTAAATTTGATAGAGTCTGGATCCTTAGCCACTTTTGAGGTTGGATTCCGTGGTGGGATATGTTGGGCCTCAAATATGACCATGTTTTAATCATTCAATACCACCATCCATAACCTATATTCATGTACTATTACACTCATTTCACACCATAATTCCATCACTTGTCACCAATGCATGTCTTATGCCTCATGGTTGATTATCATTAGTTTTATTATATTTTCTATGATTAAAGATTATTTTTCCATGATTTACTAATCATGGTTTTTCTAATTTCATTTGTCACAGGGTTTCATCGCTGAAATTCTTCACAAGATAGTTGAACTAGTTGGTACAAGTAGAGTATAGGAATATCCAATTTGGGGTTTCGACATTTCAGTACGCTTCTGGGGAAAAGTGAGGGAGGTTATTGTCCAAAATAATTTTTTAATAACTTTCCATGTGTTGGATTGTAACCAAGTCGAACATGTGGGTCCCTAGGATCCAATTAACAAATCTGCTCAAAATGTGTACAGTTTCCAAACTGCCGAGTTTGCCCTCGATTTCCAAGCAGATGGAGGTGAATCTAGAAAACATGAGAAAATGGGTTTGTTAAACATATAACCAATTATATATATCCAAAATCATTTCTCCATATTCGATTTTTTATAAAAGTTGTAAGCGGGTCCTTGAGGTAGTTTTATAAAAAATAATTGTTTTTCCAGAGTTCTAGAATCTTGCAAAAAGAGCCAGAAAACCAACTTTGGGGATGATTTCCGAGGATATAGATATGAATGAGACATATCCAAGAGAGGTTGTTGTTGAAAATACAACAAATTAGGTTACCTCAAAATATTTTTCCGAAATTCGTTATGGTTAGGAAGATATGCCAATATCTTTGGGGTCAGTTTGTTAAAAATTTTCAATTTTCCATAATTGAGGAAAATGACTAATTCACCTTGTAAATATTATAAATGGCTCAGCCATGGTTTGTATTGTAATATTTTGAAGTTTTTAAAAGGAATATAAGAAAGGAAGGAATAGAGAATGGATTGAAGCTCTTTTGTAATAATAATTGAATCTTAATTGAATTTTGTTTCATCTCTAAATTCTTTGTAAGTATTATGATTGTGTTTTGAATTTCATTTCAATTGAGTTAGTTTAGGCTTGCTCCAAAAGTGGCAAGGGCCCACAACAACTAGAAACAAGTCCTTTTGCTTATTTAGATCATAGGATTTACATTCAAAGTGTGAATTTCATCGAGAAATCTGTTGTGTGAAATCTAGCATCATTTTGTACATAACACTCTATCTTTTAGATTTGAAATTAAAAATTCTAGAATTCATTCAATTAGAAGCTTTCTTGTTTTTCATAGCATAATGATTTCTTGTAAGAGCAAGTCCACGTGTGAATTCGATTGTGCAAGTAGAGATATCAGTTTAATGTAGATTGATTTGGCTTTTATTTACTTCTCAATTTCAATTATGAGTTCCCTGATTATGAAGAGTGAGCTTTCTTTCGAATGATATATTTCATTTAGATTAGGAGCTTTGAATTGAGGGTTTTTCATAGATTAAGTTTTAATCAGTTTCTTTCAATGGGATCTTTCAAGTAGAATTGCTATCATAGGTGTTCTTTTCAGAATTTCTTTTATAGAAATAATTGGTGTTATTTTATAGAGGAAAAATAATAATTTGATTTTGTACTCTAGCTTAGGTTAGATGCTCTGATCCTGCATTACCTGTGCTTGTGCCTCGAAGCTTATGAGTCCTATATTGATAATTTAATGTAGGAATTATTCCACATAATTTCCCCAAAAGCATATACGGTGGCAACCGAGAAATTGGTTTCGATGTGTCTCCATTGATATCTTATATCCCTTCATTCATCTCTTCTTCATCCAATTCTCGTTGCTCCATGGAATATTTATGTTTGCTCATTTAATCTTTCACTCTCTGTTCTACAAGGATTTTTCGTGGTGACTACCTTACTACCGTCTTTTGCAGTTTCTTTTACTTTTTATCCCTTGTCGTGGAGGCAGTATGCTTTGGCCTTGGTGACCTGGGTGTTGTATTGTCGATTGGCGGTGTTTCATTCATGATGTTCCCTACTCCTATTTGCAAAACCTCCTGCTTAACTTCTTCCAAATCAAGTAACCATACATGCAGTAACACGCTCGACGTTTTAAGCACAAAAACAAATGGCAAACTCTCAAGAAGCAAAGTGTCCAAATGTGGAGTTGGGTGTCACATTTATAGGCACTTTCAAATGAAAATTGCCTTTTCCTCCCTCAAATCTTCCTAATCAATGCAAATTTGGCAGCATATTTTCCCAAATTTGCACCTTAAATGCATTTCCCTGACTCCTTTTAATGTAAAATTCCCTATCAAATCAATAGTAACACTACCAACAGTCATATTCTGGACAAGCTACACTAGACCCTCCCTTGCTTCACAACCACCCACACTGGGTTGCAGCTTCCTCCAGCTGTACCAACCTCCCGAGTATCATGCGACTTTCAGACTTCGACACAACTATTTTTCAGCAGAGGTTTTTACAGTCCCATGCTTTCTTGCAACTGCCTGTAGCACTAAGACTTTTCTACTCCATATAGTCATTGTAAAATCTTGGGAAAAAATCTTCCTTATATATCTTCAATCAACTGCCATTCACATGTCTAGGGAATAGTTCTTTGCTCAGCTTCACAAGCTAAAATACACTACCATCAGAGATACTTTTAACAATGTAGGATCCCAACCAATGCATTTTGAACTTACCTGGGAACTTCATGAACTTAGTATCATATTATAAAACCAAGTTGCTTATTAAAGGTTTGTTGCTTAATATGTCGATCGTGCAATGCTTTCTCCCTACCCTTCTGAACTTGTTGATGGAAACCTATGATGAAGCGATCTTCTTCCATCTTCATCAGTTGTTCCAATAATCCTCCATAACGTCATTGTCTTCCGTGTTTGTGACTGCAACAATTCTCAGACTTGGCACTATGTATTCCATAGGCAGGATAACTTCTTTCCCATAAACTAATTTGAATGGAGTTTGTCCTATCAATTTCTTACAGGTTGTCCTATAAGCCTAGAGCGCTACTGGTATGTGCACATCCCAGTCATCTCTATTGAAATTACAGACCTTCATCAGAGCGTTTTCCAAAATCTTGTTGAAAGCTTCCAAAGTGCCATCCGCATGTGGATAATAAGGCGTACTTTTATGATGACGTACTTAGAACTCAATCATCAATGCTTAAATCGTGTCATGTAAAAACTGTGATCCTTTGTCACTCATCACGATCTTCGGACACCAAAATATTGACAAAATGTACTCAAGCATGAACTATAAAGCAGTATCCGCGCTATAATATTTTATTGGCTTCGCCTCATCTGCCCTGGTTAGATATTTTGTTGTAGTAATAATATATCATGCACCCATCTTCTTACGTGGTGAGTTGATTGGTCCTATGAAATCAATCACCGATTTGACAAAATCTTGTAGAGTGAGTTGTGGATTCAATGGAATTTCATCTTTCTTTTACAGTCTACCAGTCGTCTAGAAAACGTCAGAGTTACTACAATACTCCCTGAATCTTTGTGTCGGACCTCCACAACCCTACTCTTAAGATCTTCTACATGGTGGCTTTCCCTTTATAATTGCCTCCCTCGACAACACCATGTGCTTCAACTAGAATATTATGTCTTTCATACTCAGGGACATATCTATGCAATATCTCATTTAGACCCATTTTGTACAGTTGTCCTGTGAGCAAGGAAAATTCCACAACTCAGACTACCAATTATTTCTTTTGCTACGATGTATACTCTATGGGGGCTATGTCAGTAGCCAAAATGAAATGATGTCAGTGAAATGATTGTCAGCTACTCTTACTGTGAAGAGTTTCACATCACGCAACCCTTCCTCGATATTTTTAGATTCTTCACCATTTTCAATTCTTGATAGATGGTCAAGTCTGAGATTTAGTCTACCTAGCTTGACAATTAATTCAAAATCATACTCCTAGAAGAGTCATAGCCATTGACAAATATTCCCCCCAAACACAGGCTTGTTGACTAGGTACTTCAATGCAGAATGATCCGTGAACGTTTTAAATTGCACACCTAATAGCTAATGTCCAAATTTCGGTAGTGTGTATACCATGGCCAACCCTTCACACTCAGTCGTAGAATAATTTTCTCCACCTTCAACAGTTTTCGACTAGAAAATACAATTGGGTGATCAATGCTTCCTTCACCTGGCTGGGTCAATACAATGCCCAAAATTATGCATAAGGCATATACATGGACATGAAACTCTTTCTTCCAATCTGGAAACACTAGAATTGCCGTAGTAACCATCTTTCATTTCAGAACATCAAAGCTCCTTTGGCAGTCCTCATAGCAACAAAAGATAATGTCCTTTTTCAACAATGTCTCCATTGGTGCAGTGATATGCACGTAGTCATTTATAAACTTTTGATAATATGTTATGTGTCATAGAGTGTGTTGGGCCTTGAAATTGTCATTTACTTCCATTACATTTTCACTTATATTTCCATATTGTCAGTTTCACTCCACCTCTTTTTCATTACATTTAGCTCCATTTCATTACATTTACCTTACCATTATCATTATTGGGCCACAGTTATGTTTTTTCCAAACTTTATTAATTCTTAGTATTTTTCAGTGAATTTATGGTTAAAAATTAGAAAATAATGTGCCTACCTAACAAGTGGGATGAGATTGTTGACATGTGTAGGTCAATAGGAAGCTTCTAAAAAACCTTTATGTGGCCTCCTAAGGCCAAATTCGAATTTTCATGGAGAAGATCAGGGATCATGATGATATGTGTCTCATTTCCTATTTGTATTGAAACTCTAAAAAGACTTGTATCTTATCATTTCCTATTTGTATTGAAACTCTAAAAAGACGTGTTTTATCATTTCCTATCTTGATTGTAACTCTATAGATATAAGGAGATATTCATGGACTCTCATTAATGAGATAGCTTCTCACTTTTTTGTATAAATAGGGGAAGTTTTCTCTTATCATTTTAGAAGTGAAAAATTGGGAAAATGCTCCTGTTTTGAATATAGAATTTGGATTTGGCAACAAGCTCATGAGCGATGTTCACTTTGATTTGGTTATGCTTGTATTTGGAGCCTCTAAACTTTCCATCACTCATGCTTTGGGATTGACCATCTATAATGTGTGAGATTTATTGTTTTTCATAGATTAAGATCTATTCCTTTCATAGATTAAGATTTATTTCTTTCATATATTTTCTTGTGTGAGAGGTTAAGAGTGATTGTCTTTATTTGCTTTCATATCTAAAGGTTAAGAATTATTGTTTTTGCTTTCATTTCATATCATGTGGTTTTGATTATTCATTTCATAAGATTGTGATTTGATAATGCACACATGATCCCTTAGAGTAGATTTCATTTCATGCAATTTCATTTTTGAAAGAGTGGTGTGCTTTTCAATTCCCACAAGTGTGGTAGGATGGATTCAATTCCTGCAAGTGTGATAGGTTAATTTTTCAATTCCAAACACTGTACTATAATTTCCTTTGAATTGATTGTTGAATTAGAATAGGTGAATTTTGTTTTATCGTTATTTGGTTTAGTCGTTAGAATGATCTAAATTGGAAGTTATTTTCTAGCATATATAGTGCACGAATGCTTTGCAAGTTTTACGAAACCCCTGGGTTAAAAATTAAATGATAGGTAATTAATTTTCCTCAACATTTTCGCACCGTTGCCGGGGAAGTGTGCATAGGAACTAGTTTTTAGTTTAGAGTGTATTTTATTTATTTTTGTTTTTACTAACCATTTATTGACAAAGGGTCTAGAATGCAACCCAAAGACTACATTGAGGAATGGTATCAAAAAGCGGTTATGCCACAATATTCATCGATTCTTCAAGAGATCCTTGTGGAAAATTGAAATGTCAAGTCAATTTCGCATATCCTTACAAACGATCTGGTACATTTTTCAAGTTTGGATATGAGAATTTCAAAAATTCTAATTCGTAAATGGCTTCATTGGAACCATGAATATACTTTTGAAAAATAGAAATAGTTTTTAGATAGATAGGAAAAATAAAAATATTTTTTTATAGTTTTTAGGATAAATTTGATGTTTTGTGGTGCAGTAATAACCACCCATCTACTAACCCTTGGTAGGAAATATTTGCAATAAAAAAAATGGTTGAGAGCAAGGAGCGCAAGCAAAGATCATGAACGATAATTTAAGGTATGACTATGGTAACAAAATAACAATAAAGAAAAAAATCTCTCAAGTATGCTATCCTTCTGCACTTCGTGTGACCTCGAGGATCAGAAAAAGAAATTGTTTTGTTAGTATATCATAAAAATTATTTAGCTACAAAATGCAATTCTGCAACTAATTTTTGTTTTCATGATTTGATTTAATTCAATTTGATTTTTCAATAAACTTAATAAAATAAAATAAAATAAAATTCCAAATGCATTTTCTTTATTAATAAATTGTTTTGTTTAAATGAAATATTTTTGTATATATTTTTAATCAAAAATATGTAACATATATAATTTTTAAAACAAAACATTAAAAAAAATTGCTCGTCAATGTTATGAAAAAGCTCACATCATAAAACAAAATTAAAAGGCCATGCATAAAATGAGGCTCGAATAAACCAATGAAACGAGGGCTAAGTTCGAGTGGCTGTTTCAATCAAGTCTTGGGCTTTGATCTCACATCTCAACTTGCAAATAAAACTTGACTACGCAACCATCCTAGCTTTGACTTAATTGTAATGATAATTGGGCAGTCGAATTGTTCAGCAGATTTGGTTTTCTTGACATAAAAACATGTTTGACAGGTGTGACAGAATGATTAAAAATGAGTGTTTGAAAATGATGAAAGCAAACAAGGTTCAGATCTATCGTTTCTTTCTACACTACTCTGAGCTTCAATAAACCTGCAAATAAAACTTGAATTATGTCAAGCTTGTGCGCTTATGGTTTGACACCAATTTGTTGAATAATAGGTCAGCAGAGAGATCTGATATTTTTGGAGCAGGCATTCATTCAACATATGCTTCAGCTCCATAACATATGATGGGTGTGGTATCTTAACCTCCACGACTTAGGGTGCCTTAGCCTACACATCCCACACAGTATACTAGATCAACATTGCTAGAAATGAATTTTATTGCCGGATCACCATTGCCGGAAATTTCACCAGTTTAGACCTGCATTTTTAAAACACATTTTCTGAGCAAACTAGGGCAAATCTAAAAAATTTGAGACATTGATTTCTTCTGGAACTGGATGAATTTAATAACCTAGAAATTGTTTCCTCGGATTCCTAGCCGTTCAGGAGAAAATTGCGGTCCTTCAAAATCTTGTTTAGTGACCGCATAAGGAAAACAAATTCTCTTTTCTTATGCATGAAGTTTTGCTGGAAATAACACATTTAATTCACTAAGACTTCTAATCAAACAATGACTCTTTCTCCTCCAGAAAATTTCAATAGATTTACCCTCCTTGCATCCTTGAACACTTGGAAGAAATTGCTAACTTAATGTTGCACACATGTGTATACTCGTTTCGTCACGTGCCAGTGCAGTGAGGGAGTGATTCTATTTTGAATGCTATGAAGTGTAAATACACAATTAGTGAATTTATATTTGTGGTTGATACATTAATGTGACTTGTGCAAAACCTACAAATCAAAATCCAACCACCAGAAAGCTTTTGGTTGCCGAAACATTTCTAGAAAACGTAAATGTCTTGACAAACGATTTTAAAACGTGTTTTCTGAATAAAACGGGGCGAATTAACAAAATACAAGACATGGGTTTTCTCCAAAATAGGGGCAGTTAGGTAACCTAGAAACCATTTTCTCGATATTACAACCAATTGAGAGAATTTTTTGGTTCTTTAGAACCATGTTTTGTTTTCTGCATGAGAATAAAAAAATGATTTTTATTTATACACAGTGAACGGTTTTTAGCAAGGTGGAAGAATGCAACTCAAAATGAAATTCTGTTGTGGAATTTAATCCATATGATACGTTATCAAATAATTCAAATCGATTTAAACTTCCATCTTTTGAACATTTGGCATTAGTATTGTTGATGTGTAGTTTTTTTTTATGAAGTTTTAACTTGTAGGACACAACGAATCTTTGTGATGCCAATTGTTTTACTAAGCACAGTGCATGAAGTCATCCGATAAGAGGGAGTTAATTTATTTTTCATGGTTATTTCTTAAAAATGGATTCTTATCGATATCATGAATTGGACTGAATATAACACTTTCGATTTTCCTTAGTCTGTTTCATTTGATATTTTGTGTAAGAATCGAAAATGAACTGATCATTTATTTTTTAACACACTTATGTTCTTTATGTCATGTTTTATTTTTCAAGTTTGGGATGATTGAATGATCATTGAAGGAAACTGATTGTGCGCACAATTGTTCTTCAAAGGACGGATTCCACGAGAAACATAAGAACAAGTCCATCTCCATATCCATCAAAACCATTACCTTTCCTCCCTTCTGAATTATAAATCCAACCAAGCAATTCAAAGCAAGCCACAATCATTTTTCCTAGCAAGAGTCAATTGTTCATTTTCCTTTATTCACATACATTTTCTGCTTGACCCACAAATAAAAGCAAGAAGCTCACTGACATGCTTATTGCCCATTGTCATTATTATTTTCCATTGTCATCTTCCATTTTCATTTTTCCTTTCCTATCCTTTTTGATTTCACAAATAAACCCTGCTTCAATGCAAATTATTAGTTCATAGTCCTTTGAGTCTAAAATCCTTGCAAAAACACCTTGAGGCTTGCATGCCTTAATTGCAAGTCTTCATGCCGACGAACAATGGGAATACATCAATCTCCCTTGTTCATCGAATCTTCTAGGTACTTGACAACAACAAAATTATTCGTACTTAGCAAGATGTGTTTGGGCATCTTGACTTTCATTTTCATCAATGGTGAGAGTTCTCGTGTTGACTAGTGGCATCCATTAATGGTCACTAAGTATTATAGACATATCTGGTCACTGCAACCCCAATGAAATATTTCAATAAACCAAGCACTCTCAAACCCCTAAAAGTGTTGTTTCATACCCTAAAGGATCAAGGTCAACTAATTACATCATTTCCCAAAAGTTATCCCTGAAAAACTGGTCAAAACTGGTAAAAACTAGACCATACAGACTGCTCCATGTTGAGGGTGTGATGCATCTCGTCTGCTCCACACAAAGGGTACGATGAATACTAAAAATGCCTTCTGTAGGGTCTGATGAGAAAGAGCAGACAAATGGCAGAAGCATTTTGCTAGGTGGAAACTCAAAGAATCTTCTAGAAATTGCTCTTATGACACTTGCCTCTCTGAATTCGCCCAGGGATGAGTAAGAGATCATGAAATCTCCAAGTGGAACCAAGAAATATCAATGAAATGACACTAATCAAAATCCCAGAAGCTGATTCACTCTTCTGCAAACATCTATATATGGATCCCTCATCCTAGAGATCCAAAGGCTCGAATTTTGTAATTTGTAAGGAAGTGTTGTTGGTTTCTCTTTGAGACATTGTATTGTTGGGTGATCTTGATTTGTATGAGGTGAAGAGGGCTTTCATGCTAGGAGGATGATGCTGTATCAGATAGCTTGGTTGTAATACTCTCTTCTACCACTTCTATCAATGAAGCTATTTGAGTTTTCCTCCATATACTTGTATATCTCTGAATCTTGTATTTGTATATGCATTTGTATGGTTAATGTACACCTGATCCTATATTGTTTATGGTTATAAATCTCTATGCTTTGATGGTATTTTGCTGCTTTGACTCTATAGGTGTTCTTTGAGGTAGGGCAAGTGAGAAAGGAGTGGTGAAATCCCTATCAAAGGAGAGGGGAAACAAGCAAGGAGACTAGCCAAAGACTGAGGTTGGTACTCTCTACTTCTCTCTCATCTATCTCCCATAAAGGAAAACACAAGTAACTTTGATTTGTTTGTTTCTAAGATAGCTACCCGTCTTAGTGGGACTAGTAGCTTTGAATGGACACTAGTTTTCCCGATAAAAAAATGGTGACTCCACTGGGGAGCGAATAGTTTGTTTGTTTTGTTACTATTGTTTGCTTTATAAACTACAAAAAGAGCCTGAAGTTAAGCCAGCTAACCTTCGAACTACTTTTGCTATGCAACTGCAAAGTAGATCAATGCTATTTCAGTCAATCTCTCGGTGTTTTATGAACTGAACATCTGACTTGCAAACATCCTAAGTGCCCTGGTGGTAGCTCAAATAACCTCATTAGATTAGCCGCTATACTTTGTGTTTACTATCTATCATTAGCTCAGCCTAAATCCGTGAACTTAGCTACAAACTGTGAGTGAAAACCAAGCTCAGTTTTGTCCCTCGACCATCGCATTGTCTCTCATTGGCAACCTGGATGCATCACACCTCCCGTGTTTTGTAGATGAGATGCATCCTTGTTTCCCTATGTTACAAGTGCGATGATTGAGTAAGACTGTTTCTGCCTCCAGATTTTAGTTTTTCCTCATTGGATTCAACTTTATTCAGTAGTTTTCTTGTCTATGATCAGTATATCATGGTTGAAACCTTCTTCCTTACATTATTCAGCCTCCATTGATAAAGAATTCTGAATGTTTTTTATGTATTTTTCATCATTTACAGTACTCCATTGCAAATAGTAACTTAATTGAACTGTTGTCTTTTGATTTGAAAGTGTCGCAACTATCGTTTTCAGTCAAGAAAAAGAGTGTCGTAAAGTCTTCCTCTTTTAGATAGTCGATTACACTTTTGCCATTGTATTTGATTTGAATTATTAGTATTTCATGTGTCTAAAGTAGTTTTAAATTCGAAATCACAAAGTGTCGTCTTAGTCTTCCTTTCGCTTTTTGAAGAAAAAATTGTTAGTACTATTTCTTTGAAAGAAAATAGTTTAGATATGTACTTAGTTTCCTTTTTGTCATTCTCATATTAAGGGAACTAAAAAACAAATACATGCATGTGCATTTGAATTTAGACTGCATGCGGAGATTGATTTAGGAAAAGTGCATCTATTGTGTGCTCTCTGCTCTATGTTGAAAGAATTTTACTTCTCTTTCCTTAGTAGCTAGGATTTTCATTGCTAAAAGAAAGTAAACAATTGTTTATCATCTTAGATTGCATGTTTAGAAATTGTATATCTACATCATGCGGTGAACCTTAAAGGAAAACTTCTTAAGAAAGATCAACTATAAAATAAACCTCAATGAGCATAAAAATGCTTTGGAACCTAACACACAACATCTAGAAGTCTAGGCTAGAGACGTATTCCGGCATCGTAAAGCCTGGTAACTATCGTTTTCATCGTAGGTTGGGTGATTCCTCCTCTTTGATATGACAAGTGCCAGTATGGACTTGTGCTCCCACGTACCATTGAGTATATATTGAGATACCACAATAGGCTATATCCTTTATCCTTAGGAATCCGTGTCTGTCACCCTATCGATCGCAGTGCACTGAAGACAACATTTAGGAAGATTGATTGCCATACCGTAAAATGTATTCTGCAGTTTTGCGATTGGTTTGGTAATCCCCCTGTCTAGATCTCCAGAGTAGTCACTTTCATTCCTTTTCAGACTCCTTAAAGGAAAAGGTCCATCTGAGCACTTTTCACTTCAAGCTCATTAAAAATCGTAGGCGAATAGAGTCATCTTTAGCTTTTTCGCGACTCTTAAAAATTGAAAAAGCAAGTTGTGTCAAAGCATCATAAAATTTATTTTAATCAGAATAACATCACTGTTCTCATGCTAGTCTTAGGTTGAGAAAATGGAGTCCACCAATCAAGGATTTCCCCTTGGTGTGAATCCTAGTCCTTTCTCTTCTTGAGGAGATGTTGGTGCTCCACACATGGCTACATTGTCCCTTCCAGGACTCACAATTGGCCTCCCAGTATGGCTTCTCTCAACCTCTGTCATTCAAAACACTGTAATTCCTCATCAATAAAATCAACAACCAGATGATACTAAAGTTTCTCCCCCACCTTCTACTTCATTTCTTTCTCCCTCTCCTTCTTCCTCTTCAATTTGTGAAGCTAGTAACGCTAAAAACCAAGTAATTGAGAAGAAGAAGAAAGGGAAGGAGAAGAGGAAGAATAAGCCAACAGTGAAAGCGGACAACCATGCATCGTCTGGTGAAAATCCACACACTTCACCTTCCAAACCTAAATCTCCATTTGTCATTTGCATGGGAGACCACTATCATCGAGATTGTCCCTGCATCCCATGATTCCTGAGGGAGTAGTCTCCCCACTTGCACAATCCGGTGTCCTCAACCTCTCATGATCATGTTGAGAGCACACCATCAACTAGTGAAAATGAAGTCAAAGGATAGAAAGGAAGATCTAAATTTCCTTGTAGGTTGTGTGAAGGCGATCATGCCCTCCATCATTGTCCCTTCTTAGACGAAGCTAAAAGAGTCTTGGATAATTGTCCTGCTTCACCGCAACGACTTCCACCTGGATACAAGAAACTCTTGCCAAGTCCATCGCTAGTTGAAAATCCGACTGACATACCTCTGTTGTCGGTCAAAGCATCTATCATTGAAGATAAACTCTCTGAGTTCACATTGGACCAAATTCAACAGGTCAAGATGGCAGTCGACTCAATCTTGTCTTCAGAAGGTCCACCTTTAGATGATACAGTTGCCAAAGAGAGTGAGAACAACACCATTCAAATTCTTTTTGTTAACACCAAATCCAATGAACATGGGGGCAATCTACCCATTCCTTTACCGCAGGAAGGAAGTTCGTCAAAGATTCATCCGAACATTTATTCAGTCCCTCCTCCAAGCAATCTAGTCGTTTCCTTCGATTGGAATCTACTAGGGAGACCCCGCCTACTATCTAATGTACCATTTTGAATCATAGTACAAGCTTAGAGAATGATCATGGCTAGTACTATCATAGATGAAGGGGCTTCTATGAGTATCCTTTCCTCAACTAGTTGGAAAGCGCTTGGTTCGCCATTTCTTTTGCCTAAGATTCGAAATCTATCAAGCTTCAACAAATGAACGAGTCGACCTTTAGGAATCCTTCCAAATTTTCCTATAACTTTGAGAAGGAAAATTTTTAAGATGAATGGTAGTCCATGGGCATCTATGTTAGAAAATTATATATTACATAGAAATGGAACACATAAAATATTGCAGAAACATAAACACATAAACACATGAAACAAGAGAGACACAAATATACGTGGTTCACCCAGTTTGGGATATATCCATGGAGAAACAACCGGTCCTTCTTTATTATATTATCCAGCAAACTAAAGAGATACAACCTACAACAGATCTGGTGTAACACCCTCTTCGCTCTCAATCTCCTCTCTCTTCCTCACTCAAAATACAGATGTGCATAAACACAATACAATTCCCTCATATATAGTGATGGGTTGCCTTCTAGGGCAAAAAACCTTAAATTAAACATAACCTATACCATCAGATAATCCGCCTAATGAACGACCCAGATTGACTAGAAATTACTAGACTTCTATAAGGCAATTTGACATCTATTTTTAGCTTCGGGGGCGCTGCGCCTGAACCCTGGCGAGGCGGACAAGTCCCCCCCTCACCCCCCCGTGTGGAGGGGTGTACAGTCTTCCTAGGGTATACATCCGGCTGAGACATTTGAATACAGAAGATAATCAAGCTCCACACCCGAAAATCTTCCACTAAGAGACTGATTATAGCAACTCCATCGCTGCTTCATTTGCTAGACAACGACTCCACTTTGGACCTGGCTATTTCTCATCTTCTTCATCATACTTGAAGACTAGTTGAAATTGAGTAGATTCTCAGTTTCTCCCTGGTTAAAAATTTTGTTAGCATATCTGCAGGATTTTGGCTAGTGTGTATCTTTTCCAACTTCAACTGTCCATCTTCCAATGCTGACCGTATGAAATGGTACTTGAGCTATATATGTTTAGTCTTGGAATGAAATGTAGAGTTATTTGCATGATGTATGGCACTCTAGCTGTCACTATATAACCTGCCCAACTCCTACTTTTTACCCAATTCAACCAGAAACCTTTGTAACCAAATCATTTCTTTACTAGCCTCTGTAGCAGCAACATACTTTTCTTCTATTGTTGAAAGTGAAACAACGCTTTGGATTTTTGAAACCCAACTGACAGTTATTCCACCTACAGTAAATACATATCCTGTAGTGCTCCTCCTGTTATCTCCATCACCTGCCATATCTACATCAACATATCCCTATAGAGAAATGTTTGAACCACCAAAGCATAATGCTTGATTTGTCGTACCTCTCAAATACCTGAGAATCCACTTCACTGCCATCCAATGTTCTTTTCCTAGATTTTTCATGTACCTTCTTACAACTCCCATTACATGTGCAATATCAGGCCTTGTGCATACCATTACATACATTAAGCTTCCAACTGCTGATGCATATGGAACTTTGGACATATGAGCCATTTCTTCCTGAGTCTTGGGACACACCTCCCTACTTAATTTGAAATGACTAGCCAAAGGTATACTAACTAGTTTTGCATTCTGCATATTAAACCTTTTCAACACCTTTTCTATGTACTCACTTTGAGACAATATTAATTTGTGATTCTTCTTGTCTCTAGTTATTCTCATACCAAGAATTTCTTTTGCAACACCCAAATCCTTCCTTGCAAATGTGTTTGCAAATTTCCTTTTGAGGACATTTATTTCCTGCATGTTAGAACCTGTAACAGGCGTGTCATCTACATACAATAACAATATAATATAGCTGCCATCATTTTTCCTTTTGAGATAAACACAATGATTAGAGTGACATCTAGTATAACCTTGTTCAGACATAAACCTGTCAAATTTTAGATACCACTGCCTTGGAGCCTATT
>APFE031048042.1:130188-165703 GCA_000404065.3 Pinus taeda | reverse complement strand
AAAAGATTTTATAATTGAGTAAAATATTCGCCATGCCTGGTGAGAGATTCGCCAAAAAAAATTATATATACATATTATATTATTGATAAAGTCGTCTTCCATTTTTCCTATATAACATGGAGATTCGCCCATTTATTATACTTATAAATTTAGGGGGGGTTCTTAAAATTTTCCCTTTTTCCTATATACCATGGAGATTCGCCCATTTATTATACTTATAAATTTAGGGGGGGTTCTTAAAATTTTCCCTGGTGTGCGTACTAGCAGTGTTATGGGATTATAGAACTACCTGTAAAAAGCTTACTAGTCAGACACCTTTTAGGTTGGTCTATGGCAGAGAGGCTATGATGCCTATGGAGTATATCATGCCTAGTCTATGCATAGCAACATTCATAGGAATGGCGAACCAAGGAGCCTTAGAAGAGCGGCTCACGTAGATAGTAGAGCTCGAGGAAGATCGATTTTTGGTTGGATTCCATCAGTAGGTTCAGAAGGAACACGAAAAGGCATGGCACGATCGAAACATCAAACTACGCACCTTCAAGGTAAATGATTTAGTTTTATTATATGACAATAAGTTTGATAAGTTTCCAAGAAAATTTCAGATGCATTGGTGATGAGCTCCAGTATTACAGCAATGATGCTACAACTCCTGGGCTACCAGCTTTACTTATCAACCTAGGGTTCATACAAACTTGGAGGTGACAGTGATGTATGCACAAGTAAAATTGATGGTTCTGCCTGTTGTCACTATTCAGATGGCAAGAGACCACTGGGGTTCCAAGCTAGATTTCTATGGAGTTAGAAGAATCTTGATTCTTTAATGGAAGAAAGGTAAATCTACTCTAAGAGAGTTAATCTACTGCATTAATGGAGAAGGTCAACATGTAATGCTAAATCACACCATGATACCCTAATTAACCATTCAAGAAGCTATGCTAGGAAGAAATGATAAATCAACATGAAACAATTGCTACTATCTAAGTTGTAGAAGTAAGAAGCATCAAATAATACTAATTTGCAATTAAAGAGACTAAACTAAATCTATTTTTTCTTTTTTGGTCATTTTATGCAAAATCAAGTATGCGAACTAATTGTTCTTGTGGATGTGGTAGGCGGATTAAGGATGTTTGAGGATGGCTAGAAGGGTGATGAGATGGTTGGATGGTGTGGAGGACCCTTGGGAGGCTTTTGGTGACTTCCTAGAGTTTTTCCATTAATTCAGCCTCAAAACAGGCTGTTTCAGGAAAACCTACATGATGTACTAGAAACCTACAGGATGATCCTGTAGGAATTACAGGAAACCTACAAGATACAACTGAGAGCTAAATGTGAGTTGTTGGAGGTGATGGGAGGCTTAGGAAAGGTGTGTGATGGGTGGAATGGAGTGGAATGGAGTGGTAGAAGGTCTAGGATCACTCAGGAGTCAATATCCAAGATAATAGATGGCTAGATTTGCTCAACGTGTTTGGGAGAATTTCAATGAAAAATGATGAAAAACCAGTAAAGGTGATGGTGAAAACAAGGGATGGCTAAGGTGGATGAAGTGGAAGTTGGCTACTAGCTATGAAGTCTTAGTCTCCTCCCAAAGCACCTGATCTACATAAAACATGTGTGTCTTTCAAAAAGCTATGAAACAAGATACATTTTCATATAGTAGAAAAGCAGAATTAATGAATCAACCGCCTATACAATGAAATCTACCGTGAAAAATTAACCAAATACTAAATTAAAGACAACAAACTCCAAAGCTCATAAAAGAACTAGAAATATATGTTTTTGGGGCTGCTTAAGGGTCCCTTCCTCAAGTCATGGTCCTAGAGGGAGGAAGTGAGGCCGAGACATCTGCTAACAACCTTGTGGTGACCCTTTTTCTCCTTGCTAACCTGCTACTTGAAATAAGGCACAAATGGAAGCAAACTATTAAACAACCAATCTAATCTACACTACTTGTAATGGAAATGCATCTAAAAAGAAAATTAATAATGAGGCTATGAATCTACACTAAACATACATGTACAATAAAGAGGATCCTTGGATGCTAGGGTTGGGCCCTAACCCAAGAGCTTCAGCCCTCTAAGTTAACTCAATGTTGGCTCAAAACAAAACTCATTCTTATTACCAAAACAACAAATTACATCAATAGAATTATCACAAGTTTTGCAGCTCGAAAATAGATTAAAGTTCTGCAATAAAAAATTTGAATCCTACTGAGGTCTTAGGCCTCTCTACTTATACATCTAAATTCCCCAACGACTTCCTTAAAATTAGGGAGGCTCGGCTCCCAAACTTGAGATAAACTGGTGCTTTGTCTCTCACTTGCTTGGCTCCCTTTTAGTCCTCATGATTTGGTTGTTTGCACTCCGAGCTAATGTGATGAATGGAGGAATATTCGAATCGAGGAGTAGTAAATGAGGAGGATTTAGCTCCTACAATCCCTCTCCCTTGTCCCATTCAAGTTTTGACCTTAGTCTTTGCCAAAATTCCTTGACTTTCTCCCTTAATCCTAAATTCAATGCATATTAGACCACAAAGCATAATATCCAACTCTAACTCACCTCATAAACAAAATATAATCAAAAACATGTATTAAGTTATGAGAAAAGTTGGTTTAACTAAGCTAGGAGGTGAATTAAGGCCCATATAATTATCCAATGATGAGGCTCACCAATTCGCTGGGGCCATCTGTTATCAAAGAGATTACTGATGGTAGAGCAACTCATCTTGTGAAATTGAATGGGGATTTATTTCCGGGAAAGGTGAATGGAAGCCGATTGAAGCCATACACCAGGAATCGAGCTCGATACTACATGATGGTAGCACATTCCTAATGCTCCAGGTAGTTGCAAGGAGGCGAGTGAATATAAACTACATTACCTGGTGTGTAGAGCTACGCAACAAGGGCTCTGTGCGAAATAGGAGGGTGTCACAGTACCAGAAGAAGCGCAAAGGGAGCTGCGCTATAGGGGGGGAGACCATGCAGCGCAGCCAAAAAGTGATTGTTACCATCATTCTTCATGATTTGACTACTAGGAGACGATTAAAAGGAGTGGGGGTGACATTTAGGGCTTAATTTAAGAGTGAAATCTTTGAAAATTTGAAACCAATCTAGCATTTATGGATGGATTTTGGGGGGAACGGTCAAATTTGAATTCAAATTCGCCTATAAATTACGCGTGGCTGTCCAATGAAAAACAATTTGCATTCTGAGAATTTTGTGTTGTGTTGTATGTTGCGCATGAACCGTAAGTTCTTTGAGGATTTGCTCACAAGCCCCATGTTTGAGCTGTATTTCGAGTCAGATAGAAAGCTTATTCATGAAATCATGTTAGGACCAGGTCCCACAGAAACTGTAAGCACTTGAGGGACTATTGCCTCGGAGGCAGTTATTCATGAGGTTGTGAGTATGGAGGTTCCAACAGTAGTGTTTATGGCGCCGAGGTCACCTAGGCCAAAGCCTACGCCAGTAAAGGAGGTCCCAAAGCCAAAGAAGGATCATCAAAAGAAGGAAATGTCAGTGTGTGAGTGACCATGGAAACATTAAGCTAAACATGCTCAGCAGAAGGAAAAGTTGAGCGCGAAGGAAAAGGGGAATGTGGTGGATATGGAGGCAATCAGGGCACGAAAGATATTGACATTGAGGGGGTAGACCCCATATCTAGGTTTCTGGAGTATATCCCTCCATGCAAAGGAAAAGTGAAGGTGTTGAAGGACCCAAATGAGGGACACTTCCTCCTTAACACACCCTAGCTACCAGAGAATATAACTTTTGAAGGTACGCGCTTGGAACGGATCACACACTTGAAACTGGAAGATTGGGATTTGGCAGACCATGAGTGCTTCCCCCACCTTACTGCAAACACCTTCATGAGGAGGGTTTTCTACAAATAATCTGGTGTCACCGCGTTGGAGCTGGTGGAATGAATTCGCGGAGTCAACAAGTCAGGGTTGTTGAACTTGTTATGGGTGCCCCATTACCGTCGCACCTCGATAACCTTGATCGTCATTAAGAAGTTGTTGTGCCTGGTGCGTGGTGGTTTCTTGTGGCTAAACGAGTTGTTTCCCATCACTGATATGCTAATCCATCGAATCACATTATTACAACACTCTGGAATGAATTTGGCCAAGGCATTTGGAAAAAACATGAGCGAGCGCAACCTCACTGAGAAGATGAAGGACAAGTTTAAACTTGTCAAAAAGCCATGCGAGTATTCAATACTAACATTATTGACCCCACGGTGAAGGTTGCTATGCAAATTTTGGCTGGCAAGGTGATGAGAAAGTGTCATGCAAACGAGGTACCGACACAAGTGGTTTCGTTAGCAGCTCAGTGCGTGGAGGGTGTTATCACAAAACCAAACCTTGATAGGCTACTAATCAGGAAGACTTTGAGTAACTATTTCAAACCAATCTTTTGGATGAGGCTTAGCCTCCTCAACCTAAGAGGGCTCTCTTACTGGGTTAAAGATTTTAATCGGAAGAATAAATGGCTAACTCTACGGAAAATTCAAACAAAAACATATCAATGGTTGAAATGCCAATCAAGAAACATCTATTGGGCTATGGAGTGAAAGTACATTTTAGTACAACAACAAGATTAGTGTAACATGGAAGTCAAGGCATAAAGAGTCTTAATATATCAACAAAGTAGAGACATAATGCAAGGAACATAGTTTATAAACACATGAGGGAAGTTAGAGCATTATCAATGAATTCTAAGTAACATGTGTTTATACCACTCCAAGTAAGTAAATGAAGTAAGCCATGAGAAAATCAAACATTAAAACCCTCTCTGAATCCTGAGTAGTGAAGCCAATACCTCTATATTAACATGAAAGCATACAGTCTCATACAATAACACAGTGTGCTTGTTTCTTTTGAAAATTTCTAACCCTGAGGAATTCCACCTCTTGTCTTTTATAGAGTTATCATTACAATCTTGGATTTCCTGATCCAACTTGAGAGGAATTCGGATTTCCTAGCTTGACAACTATTCATACCTTAAACAGACTATTAATTACAAGTAATAGGTAACTGACTATCTTAGAGTCCTAATACAATTAGGAGTACAACTCCTTATTATGATAACAACAACCTAATCTAGGAATTAAATTCGATGCTTGACAATTGCTCCTCCTTAAATATGACCTTGGTAATGTTCATAACCCTCTTACTGGCCTTTAATATCTTCTCCTTTATTTGCCCTGAAAACTAGGAATATTTCCCCTGCACTATAGCCTTGGTCTTCAATGATCTTCCTCAAATCTTCTAATGACAAAACTAGCCCCTTTAATCATGTAACATATGTTAAGTTAGCCATAGAACCCTGTTCTTTTCTTTGTGCAAAAATTAAACTCTTTGAAGGTGCACGAAGTAGGTCAATCTGGATGTGCTACGAAACTGGTTGTTGTTTTTGTAGCGCAGAACTTTACTTTTCCATATATCCTTTATCCTTTGAGTTTTTCCCTTGCTTGAGCTTTAAACTTTCATTAGTGACCTCCTCACATTCTATAGCAGCATCAGTCTCCAAAAAATAACCGCTTCTTTCCTTTGAGAATTGATAAAAACATCAAAACTGCACCTATAGTAGTTTCATATCACGCTACGAAACTGCTATGTATGTCACCTATAGCAGTTTTGCAGTGCACTACAAAATTGCTCTATGAATCAATTTACACAATTTTCATCCAAAAATTTTCTTTCTAAGGATTCTTTACATCTATTCCATTAGGTACATATGTCATATGTACTTAATATTCCCCATCCTTGAAAAATCTTCAAAAAGTTATGTCTTTGTTTCAACCAAAATTTTATTAGGGTTTGGTCACTTACTGCCCTGTTCATTTGTGCTGAGGCTGACCTCCAGACTTGCTCAACTGAATTTCAAGGTCTTCAATTTGTCTTTTCATCCTCTTGATATTAGTTCTTATTCTGCCATTGGTCCATCTCACATACCTTGCTTCCTTGATTGCAGATATAGTCCAGGTAAAGTATTAAGCCTTTCTGCTAACTACTTGAGGTTTTGAAGCTTTTTCAGTTTCCCACAGAGTCTTCATTCTTTTGAAATTGGCCTTCTCAGCTACATATTTCCTTGCCCTTTTCTTAAGTTTAGCAATCTCAAGATTGGCAAGTATCGATTTCTTCTTAACTTCCTCATAGTTATTTTCTTCTCCTTGAGTACTGACTACTCTATTTCTGTCATCTTCGTGCATGGGTGATGGTGGAACCATGAGCTCTTCGCAAAAACATGATATCTCCCCTATTTCCTCTACCTCCGGCTCTGCCTCTTGTAACCTTTTTGGCCACCCAGTCACAAGCCTTCTAGGCTTGAAGACAAATTCTGAAACCTGATCATCAAACTGTAATTTTTTAGAGGATTTGATATTTTTTGACTTGCCCTCGCCTAATTCAATGAAGTTTGCTTGGACCAGAGGGGACTCTTCAATGTCAATAGCCTGAAGAAGATCATTCAAACTGCCTTTTGAGACCGGGCTTTCATCATCGACCACTGTTTTACCCTTTTATTTGGCTATTTGACTTCTAGTTACCTTCCTTTGGACTGTTTCAACAATCGACTGCTCTTGTGCTGCTTCCTTAACTTGAACTTTCATCCTCTGTGTATGCTAAGGAGTATCTTGAACAATCAATGGTGTTTTAGTCACTGTCTCCTTAACTCACTTTCTAGCCTTCAGTTTAACAAACCTACCTAGTCTCTGGTGATGATATTTCCTTAGCCCTAGGGCTAAACCCTGTTTCAACTCTAATACCAGACATAAGAGAAATGCAGGCCACTCTCTATCTACCTTCTAAAGTTCATGTAAGACATTTAATTTAACTAAGCCATGATGGAACAATGAAGTTTGACATGCTTCTTTCTTCAATTGTATTTTATCAGACATCTTGCCTAAACTTTGAAATAGAAAGAAAGGTAGATCTAGAGAGATTATCTTAGTGAAATATAATAAGAGTTCGAAATGATAAGAATACACCCTGTGGTATCTTCCTTCACAGGTGAAGTACCTTTGTATACAGGAGAGTAGGTTTGCATATGTATCTTTGACATAACCCCTTGGCACTGCTTTAGTTAAATCCGTGTCTACACATTCTGGCTTCAAGAATATCTTGCAGGGTGCCATTTCAAACTTGAAATTTTTAAACCACCTTTCATGACCTCTAGGAATTTCTGTCACTAAAGATATAATTTCAGGGGAAATTTGCAAATCTAAATCTCCAACCTTTGTATGTGTACCTGTGAAATTCAGAACAAATTCCTTGGTCACTTGGTTATGTCCTCCCTGTAGTTTCTCACAGAAACTCCAACAACCTGCATTTTTGAAGGTTTCTTGAACTAACTTATCTTTTGTGAGAGCATCTAAGCCTTTAGGTTCCATTCTCACAGATCGAACTAACCTTTGATGTCTTCTTTCTTCTGAAATTTTTCCTTTGAAATCCCTATAGATAGAAAACCTGGAAGAAAACTGCCTTGCTTAATTTAGGAACTGCCTTGCTTGAATTTGATGAAGAAATTCCTCGCTTTAACCCTATGGAATAACTTTGGTTTCTGCTCACCTTGGGCTTGTTTACTCAAACCAAGAACAACATCAAGTGTCTCTTGCATGAATATGACCATGATCAACATGAATATGACCAAGAGCAACTAACCTTTTTTGAAATTTAAAATGACTAATGACAAATGACCCCTTAACGAATCTAATGATGGATATGAATGATTGCATGTGAGATGAAAGGTTTGTGGACTGACACTTGATGATGAAGATTTAACAAATTTTGGTGGATTTGATAGCTATACATGATTGATCACGAATCCCCAATTTCATAGCGCATCTAGTGTAAATTGAAGGTTTTTCACTATGAAAACAACTAGCTATGATCCCCCAATTTCGTAGCGCATGTAGTGCGATTTCAGGGTTTTGCGCTACGAAAACACCTAGACAATTTCGTAGCACGTTCAAATTTTTGAAATGACCAATCACATGAAACTTAAAACATGATATGGGATCCATAAGGGGAAAAACAAGCCTGTTGAACTTTATTTGATGATGGAAATGAGACTCTAACCCTATGACTTAGACTCTAAAAACATAAAAATGACTTGACCATGTCTAACACAAAAACATAGGAACCATGTGGGTTGTCCAAATTTTTAAAAAAAAATTATAGTGATAACAGAGGGCATAGAGTTCAATTGGGCACGCTACCTATGTAGCAAGTTCCTCGCGAAATGCAGAGAGGCACAGGACGATAGTAAGACCTTTCACTATTCGTGGTTGTTTCTCTCAATTGTGCTCATCACATGGCATTTTCTGGAGGATAGCCAGCTTCCTCCTATGGAGAAGGATTTACTAGAAGCGACAAAGTTTGCATCTCTCTAGGCCACAAAAGATGTTGCGTGGGTCACAGAGAGCAAAGTCTTTTGGGTGCTGATGGAGGCAAGCATTTGCATGGCCATCAACCAAAAGCCACGGTTGTCACCAACTGTGTTTGAGAAACTTTCAGGGTACGTAGAGTTCAAAGTGGATTTCCACCATGTCTACATTCGGGCACTGAAGGACCCCAAGCAGAAATGGTTCAACTTACCCTACTTGTCTACGGATGATGTTATTGCAAAGGTCATCAAGCGTTGGCCAACAAAGTGGCATTTTGCATCTAATGTGGCCATTAGGACTAGAAAGTCCGTGGAGAAAAAGAGAAAGGAAGTAGCCAAATAGAAGGTTCAGTAGTTGGCTTAGAAGAGGGAGAAAGAGGTCAAGGAGAAGGCCTACATAGAAGTGGAGCACACCACAAAGGAACAGGCAGAGCAGGAAGAGCACGGCTCCGAAAGAATTCAGAAATCTCCTTCGCCCCAAATGGAGGAAGAATAGCGGTTAAAGCAGGGCGGCGAGGATCAACAGGAGAGCACTCCCTTCCAAGTGAAGCGGTATAAGGAGCAGGAAAAGGAAGGACAGTGAAAAAAGATGAAATCCACCAAGTCGTCGCTTGATCTGATTACTTTGACGGTTGGCAACTTGGATGAAATTGGAGACAAGGTGTGGGATACAACCGCAGAACTACTGCAGCAGTTTGAGCAGCAGCAAAAGTAGGCACTGAGCACCATACAGAAGGATTTGCATGAGTTGTAGACCTAGACAACCAGAATATAGGTAGGTGTAGTACAGAGCAGAGCTGCATCAACCAGTTGGGCATCGGGGACCACTCAAGCAACAGAGATGGTTCGATCAATGGATCTCCAAGCAATTGTGCTACCTGATGGAGCTTTGAACGTAGAGGTGGCTACTGACAAGGCTATTGACGACACTTTGAATAAAATTTCCCTCAAACTGGTTGTGCTCCCCAGCGAATTTCTTCACACACTGCAAGCAGGTGTGATAGCAGAAGTTAAGGCCCGGGAGCAGTGTGCACTGAGCATGATCAACGAGTACAAAGTCAACAACGAATAGATGTTCATGGAGAAATGAACAGCGCTAGAAGCATGGAAGAAATTTCAGGTGCAAAATGAACAACTTGCAGCCGTGGTGGCTAAGGCCTGCTGAACAATACTTGAACTACATATCTCAGAGGAAGCGTTGTTGGAGGTGAAGATCAGGAAGTTGGTTGCAGGTGTGCGCAACATGAATATGGAAGTGGACAAGGTTCATTTTGAATTGAACCTGAAAATTACAGAGCTAGAGATGAAGTCACAGCCTTCAACTCTGCTAGAGGTTAAGGAACAATGCGAAGCAGCTGTAAAGGATGGAGGCGCAACAGTGGATGTCGTGGTAGTGGATTGAACCGTGCTCTTTGAGAAGTCCATGGAGGTAGTCATGGCACTACAAGAAGATCCTAACCTATAGAGGTTAAACACAGAAGCCCATGAATTATAGCAACGGTATGATGAAGCGAGAGTGATGGTGCGCACCATTGCTATAGCACAACAATTGACCAAGCTGCATGAGGCGAAACAGTTGCTTGAACAGGTCGAAGCAGCGTAGAGGAAAGAGGCAGTCCTCAAGGCCAAATTGGTTCCTTGGCTGGATGAGGCCTATGTTATCATCACCAACATTGAGGAGAAGTTGGCAAGCCTATAGAGAATGTGGCAAAAGATTAACGCAGACAGTGCAGGACCAACAACAGAGCAGCTAGTGGAATAAATCAAACAGGCAACCACGCAGAGCGCGGTCGAGGTAGGAGTGGCACAAGTAGAGTCGGGAGGTATCTATAGTAAGATCTTTGTGCTAACAGAGTGACTCGAGGGCAAGGCGCAATATTTGTGTTGGGGGCTTGTTGGGACAAGGTCCCCTAGGTCCAATTTGGGGCAAAATCCCAAGTTTTGGGGAAAAAATCCCAAGTTTTGTTGTATAAGATGTAAAGTCTCTACAAGTTGTGGTCTTGGAGCGCATAGATAGTAAAGTGTCATAAAGGTTTTACCCTTCTTTTATGTAAGTTGTGTCAGCTTTTATAGATCTATCCATGGTCTGTGGACCATGGGATTATATAAGTAGGAGAGTCTTAGAGATTCTAAGGAAAGTAGTAGTAATGATGAAGACAAATGTAATGGGTCAGTAGGAGAAAGAGTGAAGAAGTATTATAGTAGAAGAGAGGCTTTACAGCTATGTGCGCAGAGTCCTAGAGTAGAGTCTGTAGCTGAGTGCGCGGAACCCTGCAACTGTGTGCATAGGGAAGTCTTGAGTCTGTAAGCAGAAATGAAGTATTAATAAAGAGATTATTCCAGAAAATCCTGCGTTTTGTCTTTTTATTTATGTTATGAATGAATGTGTTTTTATGTTGTGATGAATGATGGGTTTGTAAAATAATATTGTATTGATGTGTGACTTTACATGATTTATACTGTTATATGAATGCAAGTAATAATTACAGTTTACGCGAAGAATATCTTATTGTATGTGAAAGTTATTAAAACACTTGAGCCGATCTGGGTAAATACGAAATTAGGAGTAATCAGAGAAGTGCGTAAGTGGTTGATTGACCTGTTTAGGGTCCGCGAAAGACAGTCGTAGACCTTTAGGAAGGTCTAGAGGTTTGTTAAAGGAAGTTATATCTATAAGCCTTAGAGGCTTATTGATCTGTGTGAAGGCAGGTTTAGGGAATAAAATGACATTACACTAATCTTTGGGTGCAAAAACTTTGTTCCATCATCCCCCCATACTACTTCGAGTGAGACGCAGTCCGCGCTCCGCAAGTTGATGCCAAAAGGGCCAGTAGTGTAGGGATTTGTTTAGCAAAACTAACTCTAAACTTGGGTCAGGACCCAATAAGCCAACACTTGGGATAACATCCAAGATATGAATAAAGATATGCACCCACTCTGGTTGAGGTACCTCACCCCGTGCCTTAGTCCATTAAGCCAGATGTTCGCGGATCATCCTTTCCTTTGTACTTTTCAGTGAGTCGAGTATTTGCATAGCCTAATCTTAATCACATAATTCTATGATATTACTTCTAGTCAGCAATATTATCCTTATGCGTACCCCACCATCTTACAGGAATAGCTCTCAACGCTAGATCTAAGGCCTGGAACTCATACTCCTCTATTACATCCCTTTCAAAATGGTCAAGAAACATATTAACATCATCCAAGCCATCATAATAAGGCAACTTACGTACCTCCATAGATATACAACGTACTGACTTTGTAAGTTGATTCCATTGCAGCGTAGAGCCCTCATGTAACTGATTCTGCCAGTTTTCCAACTCTTCATCTGAACCTGATTGGCAAGAACTATCCTTATCACATTTGATCCTTCCATCCACAGTGGGATTGATCCAATATTCATTTCACATAGTTAGCTTATATATATTCTCAATGTCTTCATCTTTATAATAATCACGGTATAGTTTTGTGTATCACACACCTTCTGTTGGATCCAGTAGAACAATCACTCAAAGATAGTTCCTTTCAAATACCATGCTTTTCTTCTTTAAATTAATGATTGTGTTCATTTTGAAGGCCCAATAAATCCCAAGCAATGCTGGGTATGGATTACTGTCATCTACTATCTCAATAACTTCAAAATTTTCCACTACACTTGTGCCTTCAATATCTACAGTTACTCCATGTAGGCGACCCATATCTTTTGTTGGTTCGCCACGTGCAGCTAAATTGGCGACCACTGTAACTTAGGGCATACCTATTTGTTCCCAAATTTTCTTTGGAAGTACATTAGCATCAGAGCCCAAGTATAGGATTACCTGGTCCATTTCAAAATCACCAATCTGTGTTGTCAACCGCATCTCCCTACTAGTTGTCTTCTTACTTCTGTTCACCTTATTTACTGCGCCTTGTTTTGGTAACGGCTTATCCTTCCAAGCACATTTATCTATAAAATCTTGCATTCCTTCAAGTATATTTTGATCTCGTAATAACTTCATGCAGGTCTGCAGAAATGATTTTAACATCGTGGGATTTGAATCCTGTGTCACAGTGACTTCTTCAGGTTTCGCCTTTCATGGGACTAGAGGCATTTGATTCTTAGATGTAGAAGCACCTAGATCCATAAAAAAATTTCTTGCCTCCATGAATGTTTCTTTTTCTATATGTAAATCAAACCCAACATTCTTCTCACTATCTCTTCGAAACCATAGATCTTATACTGGTTGGTTGCCTTTGACCTTCTCTTCACCAGTGGCTATATCGCTTCGCGTGACTATGTTGATACTTGGATCGTCTTTACACAACTCAAATCTAATCATCTGAATATTATGTGTCGGCTATTGGTTCCTATTCTCCTACAACTTTGCTATTAATTCCGGACAATCTTCTATGACATGATCCAATTGCCAAGAATATTGATAAGAAGGGTGAGTTGGATTCTGACAGTCACGCGGAATGTGTCCTAGTTCTCCACAGTTGTAGAAAATGATCTAGCCCTGACCTCTTCCAGCTCCTCCTCCTCATCGTCTTACCCATACTTGGAATCCTCCGTGAGTCACAGGTGAGCCTTGATCATTCTGCATTCTGTTTTCAGCCTGCATTCTATACATCGGAGTCCTGTCCATCATCAATTCATAGCTTCGACAATTCCTTTCATCATGACCAACTGATTTAGAAAATTTACAAAAGAGTTTCTTTGGAGACTGTACAAACTTCTGTAATAGAGAACAATTATATGTCGAATGTTGTCATAACACTTGGAAAATGCTACACTAGGCACTTGCACTGTTGCTTGATCCAGAGGAAGATTTTGGCTTTAGTGGGTTGGGACCCCCCCGCAATTATATAGTCCCAGAATATAGGGCATAGATCTTTATGATGACCTTTAGTCTTTCACTTTATGCACCAAACTTCAGAATTTGTTTCTGATTTAACCTCCTTTCCCTTCTTCAGATCCTACAACTCCATATGCAAGCTTTCTAACTACAACTAGATCTATTGAACTCCTATATTTGTTTCTTAGATCTGCGAAGCTTCTAGCTTCATCATGATATCCATTGCTTCAGCCTAAGAACCAATATTCTACTGAGATAACAACAATATTAAGTGAGGTAATAGTGTAGCTATGTACCATTCCCTATGTTTTTCATCTGAAATCTGAAGATTAGCTTGGCTCAATAAAAACTTAAGTCATTGATCTATATCCCATGCAGTCTCGTTCACCCTCTGCTTGATGTCCTTTATTTCGGTCTCACACTGAGCTTGCAACTTTGTCTTCCTAAATTCTGCATTTAGCGCATCCTTCATCTTAGCTAATGAAGCAGCCAAACAAGTCATACTATATCCGATGTACCTGCTAAGTGCTCTATCCTGAAGCATTGTAACGAGTTACACTTTCTTCATGTCATCATCGTTGACCTGTTGCGCCTTCCATAGAGCTTCTATAATGAACCAAAACTGATTGCGATCCTCTGATCCCTGACCCCTGAATACATGCATTTTCATTGTATTTTCCATACTGAATACTGGAGGTGGAGGTGTAGGTGTATGAGGTGAAGGTGAAGGCGGGGGTAGATTGGATGGATGTGGAATTCCAGAAGTATCCTGATCTATTAACTGCATCACACCTCTGGGCGTACTAGGGCTACTTCTTTCTTCTTCACTCCTAGACTCTCCCAATAAAGGGTTGTATCCACTTCCAATGAATTTGTCTAGATCTACTCTGAATCACTTTCCACTTCGTGTAGATCCAGTATGACCTCTATTAAACATTAATGTAAAGGCATAACCCCTTTTTCACGCAACAACATTTTAATCTAGGACTAGTGATTTCAGGTACTTACTTCTCGGACCTTTGAAGAATCAGCATTCATATTTGCTATAAGACACATATTTATTGATTGAAAATTCAGTGATGAAACCACCCAAGATAATATCAATCCAGTAATCAATAGCCCTTGCAACCTTATAATCAAATCCCTCAAGATGTTTGACTAATTCTAGAGTCCACACAATATGATCATTGTGCTTCCAAGTAGGTTAGTTATCTGCTAATTTGGACAACCACTCGTGTAATTTGTAAGGGAATGTCGAAAATAGAACTTCGTGTACTTCTATGTAGAGATATTTCTGTAACCACCTTTCTTTTGGAAAACTTGGATTTCGATTCTCCTGAGTTGTAAACTCATGCAACTTCCAGTATATCCACTTCTCGATTTCTTTCTTATTTGGTATCGACAAATGCCACATCACACATTCCTCGGATAGATCTCTGTCCCGGCAACAAAACCATTTGTTGGCTTGAGGGGGCTTGGACAAACCAACAAACCCTACACTATTGTCCCTTTCGGAAACAACCCACTTAACGCAGGTTTCAGTCTCACCCGAGGTAGTTTTGGGGGATGCTAGAACCAGGTTTTTGCATCCAGAAGACTATGTGATGTGGGGGTAAGGCGTTTCTTTAGTTTAAGGCTGGATTTGACCTTTGTGAACCCTTATTATCAAAATCCTCAAACTTAAATAAAATTCCAATTAAACAGAGTTATGAGCTTCGCCTAAGAGTCTAATCATGCATAAAATAACATATAACAGTAGATCCAGAGCTTTGCAGTGTAATTAAGACAATATTACATATAAATGGAATTCAACTGAGCATAAATACAGAAAATACATAAGTTACATTTCAGACACAGAATTACTTCAAATATTATTTATTATTCCAAATCTTCAATACATCTACTTTTCAAACACTGCACGCACAGTTGCAGGGGCCCGTGCAGTCAGCTGCGGACTTACCAAGGCTTCCATTCACACAGCAGCAGGAGCCTTCTCCTTTGCCCGAATACAGAAAAGGACAATTTAGACTATAAGAATCAATTATAAAATTTAACTTACTTTTCTTGACTTAACTGCCTAATGAATCCTCAAGACTCCCTTTTATAGTGTTTACATTACATTACCGTGGTCCACGAACCATGGGCAGAGCTTAATACAACTCATCCCTTTACAAAATAAGGGGCTTTAACTTGCCTAAAATCCCCTTTGACTCTTAACAACCTGCGCTACTCGCACTCTGATTCTCAAAATTTGGAGACTTTACAATATCTTATCCAAATTTGACTTTAGACTTAGCAAACCTTAACCTAGGGGGAGCCTGTCCCAACATTTCTTAATATCATGTTCTAAGACAAAATAACAAGATCGTTGACAAGCATGCAAACAGTGCATGTGTCAGACCTCAAGGAGAAGTAAGGATTAACAATGATATTATTCCAAATTCATCCCTTAATTCCTCCCTCACCCATTCCCTAACAATATCTACATATCTCATTATTAGAAAACCTCAATCTCAGCTCTTGTCCTCTCTGTCAAAGGTTAGTGTCATTATCTCACTGAATCCATCAACGGCCAAAGATCCAACCTTAATGTTGATTTGTAACCTTTATCAATTTTGTCTCTCCTTCAGTGGCGCTTCTCGAATCCTATGGAATAATGATTTCAAATACTCTTGGGATCCCCATTTGACCCCTCTCTCCTTTATATTTCCTGCATCCCATTCCTTGCCTCACATAGCTCTCTTTCTCTATAGCTCCTAAGTTTCCCTTTTCTTCTTAAATATCCCCCCCCACCCCCCATATTCTTCCTTTCTTATTCAACTTCCCGTCAACAACGCCAAAATATCCTTCCCATATCCTTGCCCCTGTGTTCATTCATCTCACCTACTATCCTCAGCATGGATCTAACCCAGTCACAGTGCTGCCCACATTGAAAATCCCACAAATTTTTTTCTGGAACATATTCATTCTATGCATAATCAATGGAAATACAGATGCATATCTGAGATGGATTATATGTATTACCGAATCTATGAACACCGGAGCATGGATCTGACCCAGTCACAGTGCTGCCCACATTGAAAATCCCACAAATTTTTTTCTGGAACATATTCATTCTATGCATAATCAATGGAAATACAGATGCATATCTGAGATGGATTATATGTATTACCGAATCTATGAACACCGGAAATTTATCAAGCAGCGCAGCAATCGCTACGCACACCTTGAGAATGCGAACGAGGTGGCAGAAAATATCATCAGAACGAGGTGAAATCTATCAACAAAGAATAAGAGGAACAATCAGCTTCATGAATCCAAGGACTTGCTTCTCTCTTCAATAAAAAAAGCAACCTATGTCTTGGCATTATACCTAATTTCTCCTAAATTTTAATATATGCTCAACAATTGTAAGTTTTGCTTCTTACAGCAGTTGTAAGATATTTAAAGTTTAATGTAGTTGATAAATTGGAAATAATACGATCTATATGTAAAAGTTGGAAAAGAAAGGATCAAGGATTTTTCCTGCTCTTCCCTCCCTAGTTTTTTCAACCCTCTAATGTACTTGGGGAGTTCTTCTCCCTCTTTTTTTTGGAATGAATATAATTATCCCCAATATATGTGTGTGTGTGTGTGTGGTGTTAATAAAAATATAAAAATTAAATGAAAATGTAATGAAGAAAAATATATGTAAATTAAACATATTTAATTTTTTAAATTTTAGTGTCATATATTATTTTCTTAAATATATGTTTGTGCATGTTAATTTTTCATTTATATCATACACACTTAAATTATATATTATATAATTATAAACGGTTATAATAGAAGTGTAACATTTCAATAAATATAAAGTTAAATATATGAAAGAAATATTTGTAAATTGAAAAAAACAAATATTTAAATTTTGTTGTCACTTATTATTTTTGAATGTGTGTGTGCGTTAATTTATTATTTATACTATACACACTTACATATATATTTATAATTATAGTCGAAGGGTAATATTTCAATCATATATAAAATTTGAATATATAAAAAAGCACATGTATATTTAAAAAAAAAAATTAATCTTTCCCCATTGCAGGTGAAAAATGTGGGTAATGCAAAATAGGACTTGGGCATTAATATCCATCCCATGCGGCAGTCATGATTCAGAAGTGTTTTGGTCAAGAAAATATAGGAAGCATACAATAGAACATTCTCGATGTAATTGGAGTTATAACACTAATGGTAATGGAATTTGCATGTGCTTTCTGGAATTTGGAGATTAGAGCTTGGTCTTTATAGGGAATTGTCTACTCGAGAATTATGGGTGGCCTCTCTAGAGAGCCAAGCTTATTCCTGGATCTGTGGGGGATCTCACATGTGGTGGAAAGAAGAAATATTTTGAAGTATGGTAGTAGCTTATAATGTGATATGGGACCCACACTCGAAGTAATGTCTAGACTGGGATCTCGTAGTGAGATTTGTTCGTAGAGTAGAGAACTTCGGAAAGTAACTCCACTTAGAAGTTTGGATTCTTAGTGCAAAGGATGGAAAAGCAATGGATCACACTTTTTACCAGGTAATCCAATTCCTTTTGTCACCTGTAGTGGTTGGTTTGTGGAATGCTCAGTCTGTGTGGTCCAATTGGCAGTCAGGATAGTTGAAAAAGGGGTCATTCTTCTTCTATGGGTGGCCCTGGAAGGAATCATTTCTCTTCTTATTTAGTTTTTTTTCTTGGGTAGCCTCGTAGCTCCTTCTTCTCAATGGTGTGTTGTATGTTGGTGTCCTTAAGGGCTACAAAGGGTAAGCGTAGTGTAAGTCAAAATGTTGGGGATCACCTTTTGAGGCACATCCTCATGGAGGTTGGGTGTTATTGCTATGTGGATACCTTATTTAGGGTCATATTGGCTATCACATGTCGCAATATTTGAGGAGTGTATATTAAAAAATATCGACCTTGGCTACTTCGGGTGTCAATTGTAGCAACTTGTGTTTCATTTGAGAGAGGAGATGGGGTCAAATCTAGTCATTTAATTTTCCTATAGAATTGTTTTGGGGAGGTGGAATACTTCCCTCCTATGAATGGGTTCTATGTGCGGCTTAGTAGAGTATATTAGGCTATTGTGGTCTGGTCTTTCATATTGGGGCCACGAAGTTCTCTACAAGTCCTTCCTATGCAGTGCCAAAGAGGTAGGCCACGGTGTGGTGGGTGTGAGAGGGGTCTGAGTGAAAGGCCTTAAGCGATTCCATCTATTGAAGAAGGAGAATTAGATCAAATATTTAGTGATGCCCCTGAGTGGTTGGACTTGTCCACCCTTTCAACTCACTAGAAGCTCAAATATGTATAGCTTAAGTGGTGGTTGATCAACATGCACAAGTTTGTTACAACAACCGAAATAAAGTCATCAACCTCTTCAATGATATTTAGCATAACTAGTGGCATATCCTTCACTGTCAGGATTCCCTTCGTAGAGGCCAAAAGAAGCTCCAAGATCGGATTAATAGCATCGAGGGGCAAATGGCACACATCAAATCACATGTTCACAATGATTTCTACTACCCTGGTGAGGGTGGTAATGCTGCTCAGGATCCTAATAATCTTAATGGGTAATGAGGCGCATGTATTATATTTTCCTTTTTGCACAATTTTGGGATTTTTGGGTCATTTATATGTGGTATCACATTTTTGTAATGTTGTTATCAAAGTTATTTTGTTTTTACTTAATGGCCAAAAAATTTGGTAGGAGTGAAGCCTTAGTTTTTCTACAAATGAACTCCCCATGATGTACTTCATTTAAGAATTAATAGAAATGCTTCACACACACACATATATCTTTAATTTTAAATTTTGTTGTCATTTATTATTTTTGAATATATATGTATGTATATTAATTTTTTATTTATACCATATGCACATAAATTATATAAATTTATACATTTAGAAATAATTATAATAGAAATATAATATTTAATAGAAATAAAAATAAAATATAGAAAAAAAAACATATGTAAATAAATAAATAATCTATATCATATATATATATATAATATAGTATATATATATATAGATATATAATATATATAATTATATATATATATATATATATAATATTATATAATTATTATATAATTATATATATATAATATATATATATGTGTATGTATATATTAATTTACATATGTGTTGTATGTTGGTGTCCTTAAGGGCTACAAAAGGTAAGAGTAGTTTAGGTCAAAATGTTGGGGATCACCTTTTGAGGCACATTCTCATGGAGGTTGGGTGTTATTGCTATGTGGATACCTTATTTAGGGTCATCCTGACTATCATGTGTTGCAATATTCAAGGAGTGTACATTAAAAATTATCGACCTTGGCTAATTCTGGTGTCAATTGTAGCAACTTGTGTTTCATTTGAGAGAGGAGATGGGGTCAAATCTAGTCATTTAATTTTCCTATAGAATTGTTTTGGGGAGGTGGAATAATTCCATCCTATGAATGGGTTTTGTGTGCGGCTTAGTAGAGTATATTAGGTTGTTGTGGTCTGGTCTTTCATATTGGGGCCACAAAATTCTCTACAAGGCCTACTTATGCAGTGCCAAAGAGGTAGGCCACGGTGTGGTGGGGGTCAGAGGGGTCCGGGTGAAAGGCCTTAAGCGATTCCATCTATTGAAGAAGGATAATAGATCAGATGTTTAGTGATGCCCCTGAGCGATTGGACTTGCCCCCCATTTCGACTCACTAGAAGCTCAAATATGTATAACTTAAGTGGTGGTTGATCAACATGCACAAGTTCCTTACAATGACTGAAATAAAGTCATCAACCTCTTCAATGATATTTAGCATAACTAGTGGCATATCCTTCACTGTCAGGATTCCCTTCGTAGAGGCCAAAAGAAGCTCCAAGATTGGATTGACAACATCGAGGGGAAAATGGCACACATCAAATCACATGTTCACAATGATTTCTACTACCCTGGTGAGGGTGGTAATGTTGCTCAAGATCCTAATAATGTTAATGGGTAATGAGGCGTGTGTATTATATTTTCCTTTTTGCACAATTTTGGATTTTTGGGTCATTTATATGTAGTATCACAGTTTTGTAATGTTGTTATCAAAGTTCTTTTGTTTGTACTTAATGGCCAAAAAAATTGGTAGGAGTGAAGCCTTAGTTTTTCTACAAATGAACTCCCCATGATGTACTTCATTTAAGAATTAATATAAATGCTTCACACACACACATATATCTTTAATTTTAAATTTTTTTGTCATTTATTATTTTTGAATATATATGTATGTATATTATTTTTTATTTATACCATATGCACATAAACTATATAAATTTAACATTTAAAGAAATAATTAATAGGAAATATATTTAATAGAATATAAATAAAATATAGAAAAAAAACCATATGTAAATTAATATATATATATATATAATTATATATATAAAATATATATATATATTATATATATATAATATATATATATATATATATATATATAATATATAATATATACTAAACCTTTAAAATTTTTTGTTGTCATTTATCAATTTGGGGTTATTTTCGGGTGGTTGGGGAAAATGTTTATTATCTTCTTCGCTCAGGTTCAAATCCCTACTAGTGACATAATGAGCATGTTATAATGGAAATTTATGTCTATGAATAATTGTTGTATTGACTTTTGTGCCTTAAGAGGGAAACATATTTCTTTCTCAAAAGAAAAAAATATATATATATATATATATATGACTGTAATGTTTCAATAAAATATCAAAGTTAATTGTTTTTTTTTTCAAAAAGAAAAAAAATGTATATTGAAATATTCAGATATACATTGTGCAGTCCCAAAGCATTGTTTCAAAAAGGATTTAAAGCTTTATCAAAAAATAAAATGCAAAAGTTGATAACAAAGTTCAACATTATTTCACCTCATACAGGTTCATTGTTTTGTCATAAAAGATTGATTTTTTCAAAATTTTATAAATGGAATTACTTTCCCTTTATTTCTTAATCATCCCATAATTCATATAGACCAAACAAACCAGCTGGAAATTGTAATGCCTCTTTAGAAAGTTTGTTTGCTTGCTAGTTCAATTCTCTATATATGTTGGTATAAGATGTCCATTCAAACAACCCCATTTTTGTAGAGATCTCCCTAAGAATATAATTTATGTTTGTAACATTAACCTTTGCATTATTATTTTCCTTGTCATTAACTAGCTTTGAATCCCCAAGGACTTGAATATTGATCAAACCAAGATGCCTAGTAGTGTGCAAAAGGACCCATAAACGCGTAAATTAAACTTTATTGTTTGAACCGCGTCCCTAAGTATACCAAAGAAGATAATGATTATGTTGGTTGATATAAAGAACTCCTCCTACACCACATCTTGGGGATCCCCTTTGTTGGGAAATCAAGGTAAAGGTTGATTCTCCTTACTTGATAATTACTTTTGAACATTGGTGGCTCCTTATTAAATTCTTTTTTTTCTTTTTCTTCATCAAGCAATTACCAAAATATAAACATGAAGATGACAAGAGACAATAAACACAACATATAAGCTCCACGCCAGGAAAAAAACCCCATAATTGGGGAAAACTTGAACAATCCTCTATAGAATTTTCTCTACAAATCAGCTAGCTCATTGATATAATGTAGAAATTTCACCTACAGATCAAACTGATATATGCAATGTACTAAAGCATAATACGAGATCTACATCTACCATAAACTTAGCGGAAGCTTAATTGAACATGAGCAACATCAAGCATGAACACATAGAACTGATAAGAAGGCATCAATCACACATAACACAGAATATATCACTAGGGAAAGCACCAACATAAAACCCCAACACTGTATTATCAATCAAGTGGAAATCCTCAACAACATACAAAAAGAATCATCTCAAAATCTATCCTGCTCTCTCTGTACTCTGATGATGTAGCTCATGGACTACCTAGGCCTGTATATATAGGCTGCACAAGTCCTCCAAGCTCTAGTTTCCTTGCAACTGATAGTACACTGTCCCTCCATCTAATCTCAACTGCGTCTCTGTCTAAACTGACATGCATGAGTTATCCATGAGTGAATCTTTAGTTATCTGAAAATACCAATTGTTACATGCATGCAAGCATTAACAAACAGAATCTCATTAATTTAACAACTTGTTAAATTAATCTAATTAGACTTGACTCAGTTAACTGAGCCAACTAATTACAACTCATCCTCATCCTTTAACTGATGGTTAAATCCCTCAATCAAAGGAGACACTATTGCATGTCTTCACATAGACTTCGAGTTCATAATTCCTTAACTAATTAACTCAAACTGAATTAATTAATTAATATACAAACTGTCGTTAATATCAAATTCGAATTTTACTTCCTATTTCTAGTCCATGGACTGACTAAATAGGAATCCACACTGAACTGCTAAAAATAGAAAGGGACCCAGAAATTTTATTTTTAGAAGATGCTATTTTTAGCAGTTTCACCTCTCACCCAGGGTGGCCAAAATTCCACACTAGCCAAATTGCTATTTTTAGCAATTTCCATTTTTACATTTCTTGTTGCACACGTTTCAACACTCCCTCTCAACAAAAAAGGCTTCCTCTCGAACCTGATCCTGTAACTTTGGAATGTTCTACATGCAACATATATACCAAGTGCGGTTGCTCCAGCAACACTCGAAACAAAAAAAAAAAAACTCCCAACTGACCACTCTGTTGGGCTAGAAACATACTCTGATGTTGAATCTCTACCCGCTGCTGACAAGTGCTCCCTCTCTAACCTTTGCGCTACTACAACATCTCCATGCATCTCGCATCGTTGCACCCTTCTCTGTGCTACCCTGCACTGTGTAACACACTTGTGCCTCTCGCATTGTTGCAGCCTACATGCTCTGCGCTGTCCTGGGATTCCCTGCACTATAGCTCTCTCCATCGCTCCATCTGCATCTGTCTCTACCCAATCAGCCATTTCCTGCTACTCCACATCGGGGCCCCCTAGCAAGGTCTCATCTAAGAGGTTGGGTACCTCAAGGATCCTACCCCTCCTCCTTGGGATGATCACTCTATATTTCCCCACCTCCTACTTGGAGATATGGCTACATGTGATCCCTCTTCCCACCTGTCTCGGAGTTTCCCTCTACTGGAGCTCTCTGCATGAGTAGATGTCTCTACTTGATCTCCACTCAGCTTCCCCTATTATGGCTACTCCACAACCTCCTAAAGTTGTTGCACCAATCGTGGCTCCTCCACAATCATCTGAGACTTCTTCTGGCGTTGCATGTTGAGAGGTAACATACCCTCCCTCTCAACCACCAAGTCTCCATTAGTTTCCTTGCTACTCAAGGCTTTGCAAGCATCTTAAATATCAAAAGCATACAGGTTCTTGACCCATGAACCAATCTGCTTCACTTGTCTAGTGATGATGTGTCTAAAGAAAACCTTTCCCTTACTGAAGACTACATCACAGCCTCTGTCTTCTAGCATCGCGATTGACACCAAGTTTCTCTTCAGTCCTGGTACATAATTGACATCAGTCAAGGTAAGGTGAGCTCCATGCTCCCTCTGAAAAATAACCGTGCCTACACCTGAGACACTATACTTCTCATCATTACCCATTGCTATGAGTATCTAGAGATCTTTCTCTTGCAAAGTATTGAACAAACTCTCATCATCGGTCATGTGGAAAGAAGCTCCACTGTCAAGAAACCAACCACTTCCCACCATGGATGAAACCATGCATGCAAAGAGTGTGAAATCCAACTCAAACTGTGAAGCAAGTGCCTCACCTTCAGATCCTTCCCCGGATCCCTTCTTGGATTTCCTCTGTGGATAATTTTCAACCTAATGGCCCACCTTATGATAGCTAAAGCATCACACTTTCAATTTTTCAACCTTCTTCCCACCATTGGAAGAGCTGGATTCGGAAAGAGAAACCTTCCCCTTCCCCTTCTTTGCCTTACTCACTAAGGCACAGTTCTCCTCGTCCTCCATGGATGAAGAACCGTCTCTAGTGCTCCGTCTGATCTCCTCCTGCATAAAATATAACCATAGTCATTCCCAATCTGGCAGTTTATCCCTTCCATTAACCAATTCCTAGTAGCTATGCCAGTTCTTAGGAAGGCCAAGGAGTGCTAGACTCACCATATCATCATCAGCTATCATGACCCCTACACTTGCAATCTCATCCCTGCATGTGATGAGCTTGGTCAGATACATAGAGATTGTCTCATCCTTTTCACACTTTATCTTTCAAAGTTTGTCCTTCATCTAGCTTCCTCTTATCACTACTATTCTGATATAAATCTTTCAATGTTTTCCGCATTGCAAATAGAGTCTCCTTCCCATGGAGGCTCGAGACAATGTGATCTTGCACTCCCTCCAAAAGAATTCTCCTAGCTCTAGCCACATACTTCTTCCATTCCACCAGTTGAGTAGCATCAGTAGGCTTAGGGACTTCTTGATCAATGAAGTCCTTAAGGCCATTATCTTCCAAAACTGCCTCCATGTGATCCTTCCAAGCTATATAGTTTGAGCTTCCATCAAGGGCATACTCAAGCCTCAAACCATAGAACGCCATCGGTGAAATAGATGTGATGAGAACTTGAGATCTATATCCCAAATAATAAACTTCAGATTACTTCTTGTATACTATTCTTCCTTGATCACCTGTGCTCTGATACCATGTAGAATTTTCTCTACAAATCAGCTAGCTCATTGATATCATGCAAAAATTTCACCTGCAGATCCAATTGATATATGCAATGTACTAATGCATAATACTAGATCTACATCTACCATAAACTTAGTGGAAGCTTAATTGAACATGAGCAACATCAAGTATGAACACATATAACTGATAAGAAGAAATCAATCACACATAACACAAAATATATCACTGGGGAAAGCACCAGCATAAAACGCCAACACTGTATTATCAATCAAATGGAAATCCTCAACAACATACAAAAAGAATCATCTCAAAAGCTATCTTGATCTCTCTGTAATCTGATGATGTAGCTCATGGACTACCTAGGCCTATATATATAGGTTGCACAAGTCCTTCAAGCTCCTATTTCTTTGCGCAGTTTTGATTGGGGTCCAATGTCATAACATGTGTGAATTTGCCACATCATACCTACTGTAACCTCAAGTCCAACTATGCAATCCATAAGGAATAATATTCCTTTTGCATGCAAGGAATATTCACAAGGAATATCCTAGCAACTGATAGTACACTGTCCCTCCATCTGATCTCAACTGGGTCTGTGTCTAAACTGACATGCATGAGTTATCCATGAGTGAATCTTTAGTTATTTGAAAATGCCAGTTGTTACATGCATGCAAGCATTAACAAACTAAATCTCATTAATTTAACAACTTGTTAAATTAATCTAACTGGACTTGACTCAGTTAACTGAGCCAACTAATTACAACTCATCCTCATCCTTTAACTAATGGTTAAATCCCTCAATCAAAGGAGAAATTGTTGCATGTCCTCACATAGACTTCAAGTTCATAATTCCTTAACTAATTAACTCAAACTGAATTAATTAATTAATTTGCAAGCTGTTGTTAATATCAAATTCGAATTTTACTTCCTATTTCTAGTCTAGAGACTGACTAAAATAGGAATCCACACTGAACTGCTAAAAATAGAAACAGACCCAGAAATGTTATTTTTAGCAGTTTCACCTCTCACCCAAGGTGGCCAAAATCCACACTGGCCAAACTGCTATTTTTAGCAATTTCTATTTTTACATTTCTTGTTGGACACTTTTCAACATCCTCTTCTTATAGAATCATATCAAATGAGATATCAAGAGCCAATACTAAGAAAAATACCTCCACAAGTTCCCCAAGTCATCCCTCCATCCTATGTCATGATTCATCTTTAATCTGTCACAATATGCCTTATCCCATAGTGATCCTTAGCCCTTAATGTAGCTTCTATTTTACAAACTTTGTAGTCCTCCTTTAACTTGCATATGATAGTCATTACAACCCATCATTAGTTCACATGTCATCACACAAGCAGTCTTAGTAGCTCACATATAATAGCCATTACAATCCATAGAATAAACTTGCATTTATGCCTTCAATATTATCACACAACTTCCATGAACTTGTCATTTACCCTAATAAATAGTTATTCGTCACTAGGAAGGGTCACATTTTTTCAGCAAACCGACCTTACCATCCAGAGGTCTGACTTGGCCTTGTGGAGGACTATTTGACTCTCTTTGACTTAACTAAAAAAAAAATTATTTATTTTTACAAATATTCCAAATGGACTTTGACTCAATTTCAAATCTTTGACTCAACAAATCCTAGAAACACGAAGAACGTGTTTGAATAAAGATATAATAATAATACATATTTTTTATTTTTACTTTTGATACAAGTACAAAGATAATTATGAAGATCACACCTAGTTACTTTTCCAACACTCCCTCTTAACTAGGGAGGTATTCATAATGACTCAACAAGTCTATCTCAAGTTGAAATATTCACATAAGAAGGGATCTAGATTGATAAGCATCAATTATCATAGTATCATTATAGCTAGTATTGTCACATTACTAAGACCTTGATAGGTACACTCTATCTCTCTGCAAGATTAGAGAACAATGTTGGGAGGCATTCCATGGGGCACCACACAGCCTCTCTAAGGTACATACTCCACCTAGGATACCCAGAGTATGTCCTCCACTGGACCATTTCCCTCAAGGAAATGTTTGTCCATCGAACCATCCTTTATCCATGTCCATCTACTTGACTTCGGATTTGCATACTAATCCATCATAGTACATGACTCAAGAATGTTTGTCCAAGAAGCTTATCCAATCCACCATTATCCTTATCCATGTCCATGTACTTGACTTAGGATATCAATCGCCATCCGTCACAACACCTTACATAAGGAGAACTAATGTCTATCCTTACTCCCTCTCAATCTGAGAGGAGAAATCCATGCTCACACCCTCTCAAACAGGAAGAGTTCATCAAAAAGTCTCATCTTGTGTTAGAAGTACTCATACTTCCATTACATCAGCTACATGTTATTGTTGTAGCTTCTTCAACTAACCTTCTTATCACTGAGTTTTCTCATCTTGCAACTTCTTGAACTAGGGCTCCAAATTTTCCTCCTCACAGTATATGATCCCACACTTGAGGTCCTCACTTACTACATCATGAACTATGTCCAACATTACTTCCTGCACTGCATTTCTTCCTACCTTGAATATAGTCCATCACATAGTTCCTTCTACTAATTGATTATCACAGTATATTGTTAGCCAATATATTGTTCATTCAACCTTGAACACAACTTGGATGACCTTTCCAAACTACAATTTTTCAATCATCCTTCAACATAATTATGCCTTCTAAATTCTTCTCTTATTCCTCTAAAAATGCCAACACATAGGGTATTCAACAATGTTTCCCACTTCTGCCACTTTGCTACACCTAGATGACAGATGTTAGGGCCTTCTTGCACTACTTTACAATACCACGAGTCAATGTGCATAAAGTCTTCAAACTTCCCTCTTGCCGGTCCTCTAGTTGTCTCTAAGAATACTTACCTGCTTACATAAGCAGCCCTCACACAATAATTCTAGTGCACTTAGGGCATCATCAACATCCCAAACATAGTCCTCTTTGGACTTTAAAATAATATATAATTAGGGATTTCTAGGAAACCCACTTGACTGTGTTTCGTTACACATAAGTCACATCAAATAGGGATTATTTACTAGCTCATACCATAGTTGCATTATCATTTCAAAACATAGTCACTAGAGCACACATGTACTGTTGTTCAAACTCTTATGAACAAACATACCTTGACATCAACCCAACGCTTCTTTTCGTCAAGGACTCAGCCAAATTTCCTTCACCTCTGCATAGATAAAAAGTAACTTAGTTTTGTGATTAACATATACAGTCCTAATAGCTAGGACTATTCTAGTCACTTATGCATCATCTAAGGTAATTCGGCCCTCATTTCACTTTTCTGAACTTGACATACAATTATCGCTAACATCCTTCGTTCCACCTTAATTCATCTTGGCCCCTTTGCAAGTATGCTCTAAGCTCTCTCAGCCTCATACACAACTACAAAAGGAAGTCCTGACCCTCTACTACAACTGGAAACAACTTGGCCTAACCATAGTTCAAGTGCATAAACAATCTAGACCTTTCTTCACAGGGTTGTAGTCTTTTAATCACAGAGTAATGCTTAGAAGTTTTGGCCAACTTCACTCATTGCCCTGTACCGGAACATGGGACAAAAATAGAACCAAACCATCCTCTACCTCTTTTATATATCATCTCTTGAAGTCATTTTTCCCCTTTCACTTATTCAATACTTTGTCCACCATAATTACTAAGAGGATAAACCTCTTACAATACCTTGAAGACAATTATCCTCAAACATTGATTTCTAGACAATAGAACAACTTTGAAATAGCTGAAAATATGTGTTCAATTCCACTAGGACTTGGCCTAGTCTTCCTATCTCAAATTTCTAATTTTAGACTTCTCTTTTCAAATATTTTATAGTTTTGTCTTTGAATTACACCACACTTTTTGTTTCTTTCTTCTCAAATGCTTGGTTACAAACATACTTTAATGGTGCTTTAAAAAGGTAGACTTTGGTTGTAGACTTTAGATGGTGTAGGGACAAACCTTGTCTTCAAGTTTCCATGAAAGAGAGAGAGTGACAGGTATCTTCACTTGAGTAGCCTTTAATCTTCTCATTGCAGACCTTCACACTAATTCATAAAATATAGGAACTTGCTCTTCATGTGGCTCACATTTCATAAGAATTATATCCATTTTATGATTCAAGTTTCTCACTCACTACAATCATATATAATCACAGAAATGGCCTCAATAATTCGCATATCTAGCTTCAAGAACCCGCACCTTATTAGGCTTATTTCAGATCTTTGTCAAATAGGAGAGAATCACAAAAAAATAACATTCGTATCTTTATGACGAAACATATTTGGATCTTATTACAGTCACAATAACTTGGATTAAATCTTCTTGAAGAAACTTTTATCATTGTCTTGTATCCATTCCATAGAGAGTAACTTGGACTTATTTAATTCATATTTATGGTCTTAAACCATAGAGATGTGAACTCAGACTCCACAGGGATTTCAATGTATAGTTGCCAACAAGATGTGATCTTCCTTATTCTAGAATAATCTCTAAAACCATGTTTGAAAATCAAGGTAAAGGTTGATTCTCCTTACTTGATAATTACTTGTGAACCGTGTTTGCTTCTTATTAAATTATTTGTGTTCTTTTTCTTCATAAATAAATTATCAAAATATAAACCTGAATATCACAAGAGACAATAAACACAAGATATAGGCTCCACGCCAGGAAAAACCCCATAATTGGGGAAAACTCAAACAATCCTCTTCTTATAGAATCATATCAAATGAGATATCAAGATCCAATACCAAGACAAATGCCTCCATAAGTGCCCCAAGTTAGCCCTCTATCCTATGTCATGATTTATCTTTAATCTATCACAAGATTCCTTGTCCCACAGTGATCCTTTGTCCTTTCTATAGATTTTATTTTACAAACTTTGTAGTTCTCATTTAACACACAAATAATAGTCATTAGGGCTCTTCATCAAGCCATTATATTACTTCATTAGTTGACATATCATCATAGAAGTAGTCTTAGTAGCTTGCATATCATTGCCATTACAGTCCATAGAAGAAACTTGCATTCATACCTTCAATCTTATCACTCAACTTCCATGAATGTGTCACTAAAATTCACACTTCTTTCCACTGAATACATTCAATGAACTTCTTATCTTTTTCAATGGAGGATTTACCCTAATATATAGTTATTCATCATTGTGAAGGGTCACATTTATTCAACAGTCCAACTTGACCATCTAGAGGGCCGACTTGGCCTTATGGAGGACTATTTGACTCTCTTTGACTTAACAAAAAAAATTATTTATTTTTCTTTACAAATAGTCCCAATGGACTTTGACTCAATCTCAAATATTTAACCTAGCAAATCCTAGAAGCATGAAAAACATGCTTAACTAAGTAAATAATAATAATGTAATTTTGTTTTCTTCTTTTTGTTTTTGCTACAAGTATAAAGATAACTATGAATACCAAACCTAGTTACTTGTCCAACACCCTTGGTTGGAATTGTCGAAGAAGCCCCAAGGAATCTCTTTATTTAGATTTGGCATAACTACCACACAATATTTCTTTCTCTTTAGATCCTCTCGGAATTGTTTAAACATCTTATTTATGACTCCTCTTGTGATATTAGGAGGAATGTGTTTATTGTGGAATGTAGTTTGACTACGTGCCCACCAAATGAAAATAGCAGGAAGTGCCTTGAAGCTTTCAAAAAAACCATCCTCTTTCTATTCCCTGGTATAATCTTCAAGAGATGAATTATTCTAGCACGTTGAAGAAGGATTAAATGCCGAGGCTAGTGAGCTCCATGTTCTTTCTACATATGGGCAAGATATAAATATGTCAGAGATAGTTTCATATTTAGATTTTCACATAACAAAGCAGTTCGGACCATGCCACCCTTGTTTCATAAGATTGTCCCATGTGAGAAATTAGTTGCTTAGGGCTACCCAAAGAGCTAATTTTCATATAAGTGAACAATAATATTTCTAAATGAAGAACCACCATCATTTATGAGTTTGTATAGGATTATTATCAAAATAGGATTTATAACCCAACTTTGCAATGTATTCACTAGAGGGTGATTTCTTTGACTAGTTCAACTAGTTTAGATCATCAAACACAAGATGGATAAGGGAAGATACCAAAAATATTATATATGCACTCCATTATAAAGCCTCTACTTTGAGAAGAGATAGATCAATTTTTTATTCCAAGCTCTTCTTACTAAAGGAACATGTAAAGGAGATTTGGCACCAACCAGAACGTAAATCCCTACGTCATGTAGAATTCTAATGAAATTTTGACAAATACTATAACTTTCACCCACACCCACCTAAGGGTCGACTCTAATACAAATAGATCGTTCATTTCCAATCTTCCAAACAACCTAGCTGTTGACAGAAGGGAAACCTTTTGTAAAAATTTTCTATACAATCAAAGTGTACCTACACTATTTGTTTCGATCCCTATACCAGTCTAAATACTTTGAGTGTAGATCTCGAACCCAAAGAGAAGTGTTGTTTTTAAAGCGTAAAATTATTTGAGGGACCAGAGATTGATAAAACAAAGTGTATTTTTTTAAGGCCCCAACCTCTCATGGATTTATGCATGGCTAACATGCACAAATTAACTAGGGGAAAACCTTTAGAACTGGCTCTACTAGACCAAATAAAATAGAAACTAAGTTTTCTGATTTTATTGAGAATTCCCTTTACAACCAATGCTATGGATGTCTAATATATGGGAATACTTTATAGTATTACTTTAACTAGCACTAGACATCCTCCCCTAGAGAGAAGGTGGTTGGGCCAAATGAAGATACGTGTTTCCACCTTTTAATACATCCATAACCAATCATCAAACTTCTAGTCATTTTCTTCGAGCATGAAACTTAAATATTTCACCACTTCATTTTTGGACTTGGACTAGAAACGAAGCAAGTATTTAATAGTAGTGGACACAAAATAAAAATAGTTTCATATAATCATACATGATTTTTGTTCGTTAATGAACATGCCAAATACCAACAAGAATTATTCAACAATAAGCTTTAGGACATGAAATAAAGTATTGTTTCTTGATATGAAAATGAATACATCACGTATGAAAAGAAGATGTGAGATAGAAATTTTCCATGAAATTTTTACCCATATTATTTCTTCTTTGTTAATAGCATCATGGACCAGACAACTAATATCTTCAATAACGAGTAGAAAGATAATAGGAGATAAAGGACATCCCTAGCATAGCCCCCACGAAGAGCTAGAAAGGATGTGGGATGACCATTTATAAGAATTGAAAAACTAGATGATTGTGCACATCCCATTATCCAGTTTACCAGCCTGAGATCCATCCCTGATTGAGTTAAAACCAGTCTTCGAAAATTCCAATTAACTCTGTCATAGGCTTTTGAGAGATCTATATTGATGGTTCAATGTTGAGAATTTTTTTTTCATCGAGTGAAGCATATTTTGATCCAAAGAAACAACATCATGAATTTGGTGATTTTATAGAAAATTTAATTATTCTTCAGAGGTAGTCTCATTGACGATTGGTTTTAACCTAGTTGTGATGATTTTGGATATTAGTTTGTAAACTATATTACAACAATAAATGGGATGAAAGTCATCAAAAGACTCAACATTCTGAAATTTTTGCTTGAGGGCGATAAACGTAGTGTTAAGGGATCCTAAACTTTGCTCGAAGCTTGTGACTCCCCAATATCTTTCAACAAATCACATTTGTTAAATTCATCAAAACAGGAACTCAATAGTTAAGTCATCTAGACAAGGACTCTTCCCCCTTTGCATACTGGATATGGCGACTAGAAGTTCTCCTTTAGTTACTTTTGCAATTGTCAGTTATGGATTGGGGAAAGAGAGAGACAGTCTCCAAAATTTCCTAAATAAGACATATAGTTGGTTGTGAGAAAAGGAATTTGAAATGTTCAGAGCCCAAATTAGCAATATCTTAAAAGGATGGATAAGATATGTCACTTTAATCCTTAATTTACCAAATCAAGTTCATGTTTTTTCTCACATTTGTGAAATTATGGAAGAGTTTTGTATTATTATCTCCCTCTTTAATCCATATGACCCTACTTTTTAATCACCAAGTTTCCTCTTCTATGGATAGGAGTTCCTTTTTCCGATATTCCATCCTTCGAAGCTTGTCTATGATTTCAACATCGAAGAAGAGGACTGCATCATTTGAAAAAAGCATATACATATTATATATATATATAGTATATAATATATATATATATAATATATATAGATATATAATATGTATGTAGTATGTATGTATGTATGTATGTATGTAGTATGTATTATGTATGTATATATATATATATATAATATATATATAATATATATATATATATATATATGTATATATGTATATATGTATATATGTATATATAGTATATGTATATGATATAGTATAGTATAGTGTATAGTATAATATATAAGTATATAACATATATACATATATATATATATATATATATATATATATATAATAATATATGTATATAGTATATATGTGTAATATATATATATAAATATCACTTATATGACTTTTCAAAGCCTTTCATTTTGGTTCAACCTTAGCTTGATACTCCTTAGCCCAAAGACGTTGTTTTTCCTTTACGAGTTTAATATTTTTGCAAACTGAAACATAAAACTTCTAGAGAGAATGAAGCTGAGGAATCCAAGAGGATTCAATCATCTTGACATAATCCTCTTTAAAAAGACATATATGATTAAACTAGAAAGGAATTGGAGGTTTTATTTAATATTTAACCAGTTCCAAAATAATCAAACAGTGGTCAAATCTTCTGTCATCCTCAATCCGGGGTCGAATCTTAAAGGGGAATTGTTGTCTTAGGGGGTCCTGACCCAGGTTCAAAGTTAGTTGTGCCAAACAAATCCCTACACTACTGGCCCTTTTAACATCAATCCATGATGCGCGGAATGAAGTCTCACACGAAGCAGTATGGGGGGATGCTAGAACCAAGTTTCTGCACCTAGAGATCAATGTGATGTCCTTTTAGTGACCTAGATCTGCTTTCGTGCAGACCTCTATGTTTCTGCGGCCTAGTGTTGTAACTTCCCTTAATCGTCCTCTAGACCTTCGCGAAGGTCTATGGCTGACTTTTGTGGACCTTGAATAGGCCAATTAGCTACTTACACGCACCTTAGAATACCCTTAGATCAGTAATTACTCGGAATTACCTAAGTGTTCGATACCTTTAACAGAAAGTGTTATGATTTTCATGTAATCACTTAACATTAATTGTGTTGAGATAACAATATAGATCAAGTAAAGTCACGCATCAATACATCATTATTTTATAAAACCATCATTCATCACAACATATAGTGCATTCATACATAATAAAAGTAAAGGGACTAAACACAACAATTTCTGGAACAATCTTCTCTATTGATATTCAGCAAAGGTTTACAGACTCAAAACTTCCTTGCGCACTCAACTACAAGGATCCGTGCGCTCAGCTGCTGACACTACTCTAGGCCTCTACACACTTAGTTGTAGAGACTTTCCCCTGTAAGACTTTCTTCTCTGCGCTAGACTTCTTCCTTCGTACCCATCGACAAAAGCATCTCTATGTCCTAGGCTCTCTAAGACAAACCTATTTATATAATCCCATGGTCCACGGATCATGGTTAGATCTCAAAAGCCAACTCAACTTTACATAAAGGAGGGTAAAAACCCTTTTTGGCTTTTAACTAGCTACATGCTCTGCGACCACAATTTGTGGAGACTTTTCATCTTTTTACATCAAAACTTGGGCTTTTGCCTCAAAACTTGGGATTTTGCCCCAAAACTAAGCCAAGGGGACCCCATCCCAACAGGCCCCCAACACAAACGTCGTGACTCGCCCTCGAGTCACTCAGCTGGCACGGTGATCTTGCTATGAAGATCCCCCATTTCTACCTGCACAACTGCGACTTCAGCCACACTCTGTGTGGCTGCCTGCTTCACATTCTCTACCAGTTGTTCTGTAGTTGGTCCTTCACCAACTCGCTTGATCCTCTGTTGTGTAGTCTGTAAGTTCGCCAATTTTTCCTATATGTTGGCCAAAATTAGGTAGGCTTCATCCAACCAAGGCCCCAACCTAGTCTTAAGGACTACTTCCTTTTTCTGCGATGTTGTCTTTCCTCCATAATGCCCTCCTACAGCTCCTCCATGAGCCTCCACAAGGATGTTGTTTCTTTTGAAATCAGGTACATACCATCGGAGTATCTCGTCCGATCCCATTTTATGCAAATATCCAGCAATTACTAAGAAATCAACCGTGCATACTACCAATTCTTTCTTATGCTGACTGGTGTAGCCTTCTGGAGTTATCCCTATGGTAAAAAAATGGATAATATTTGCAAAGTGGTTATCTATTACGCGCACCGGGAAGAGTTGTGCGTCGGGCAACCCTTCCTACAAATTAGTAGGCTCCTCTCTTATCTCAATGTGTGATAAATGGTCAGGTCCTACATTCAACCTTCATGGTTTCAGAATTACCTCAAAATCGTATTCTTGAAATAACAACAACCACATGCATATCCCCCCC
>APFE031048042.1:50705-129925 GCA_000404065.3 Pinus taeda | reverse complement strand
TACCCCCCCCCCCCAACACAGGCTTATTGACTAGATACTTCAATGCAAAATGGTCTGTGTACATCTTGAAATGTCTGCTCAACAGATAGTGTCTGAATTTTTGGAGCGTGTAGACAATAGCCAATCCTTCATGCTCTGTTGTCAAATAATTCTTTTCAACCTTTGACAAATTTCTGCTCACAAATGCTATAGGATGATCCATCTCCCCTTCACCAACTTGTGTTAGCACTACTCCCAATGCAATACATGAGGCATCAACATGCACATGGAATTCCTTCTTCCAATCTGGGAAAGCTAAGATAGGTGTGGTGGCCATCTTTTATTCTAATACATCCAGACTATGTTGACATTCTTCATCCCAACGAAATGTAACGTCCTTCTTTAGCAACTTCTCCATGGGCATGGTAATCTGAGCATAAGTCGTGATGAACTTTCGATAGTACCTAGTATGGCCGAGTGTTGCACGTAACTGTTTAACACTCCTTGGGGCTTCCAAAATGATTATTACCATGATCTTGGCGGGGTCCACCATTATTCCTTGCTTGCATACCACATGACCCAACAAAATCCCAAAGGGGACAGAAAACAAGCACTTCTTTAGATTCAGTGTGATCTAATACCTTAGGCACATATCCAACACTAAGCATAGACTGGCTACATGGTGCTTTACTAGACCAAACATTGTCCAGTCATCAAAATATACCTCCAATAATTTGTGAATAAATTCTTTGAACATCACGATGACTACGCGAGAGAATATCGTCGCACATTATTAAGTCTGAAGGGCATCATTGTGTATTGAAAACACCCCCATTCCATCATGAAGGTTGTTTTACTCTTGTCTTCTGCTGCAATCTTGATCTGATGGTATCTAGAGAACCCATCAGTAAATGAGTAGGCCTCCTGCCCTCCAACATTGTCCAATACCTCATCAGTACACGGTGTCGGGAAAGGATCATGAACACAGGCATCATTAATCTTTCTTAGATCTACACAAATCCTTATCTCTCCCTTCTACTTCTTTTCTTGAACTACCATTGGGCTCACCCAATCAGATTCCTCCACTAGTTCAATAATACTTGCCTCAAGCATCTTGTCCAATTCCAAGCGGACTTTTTCCTTATATTTTGGATTAAGGCTATATGGCCCCTACTTAATGGGCTTCACATCCAGTTTCAAAGTTATTTTCATCACTGCCAAATTGCCTATGATCCCTTTCAAGTCCGAAAATTTTGTAGGAAAAATATCCTGGTACTTGCAGAGTAACTCAACAACTTTATCCAATGTGGCATCATCGCAATAATCTCCAATCTTCGCGAATTTAGGCTCTGATTTAATACTAATGTTTACCTACCTAGTCTTCAATGGCAAGGTGATATCTGGGTTCTCTATCTACGGACCTTCAACCTCACAATGGCCTTCCGCTTCTGGGATATTGATATTCCTTATATCCTCATCCTCCCCTTCAGTAGTCATATTATAGCATTCCAGCACATGGTGCAAATGAGTGCTACAATCTGGTTGAACCAATTCCAAAGGATCCTGTGAAATTTGGAAGATCACTGCCTTAACCTCCTACAACTCCTCATCAATGCTCTCAAACCCATCTTCAAAGTTGAATGTCCCCAAGAACCCTTCTCTTAAGATATCCCACTCTGTGGTGCCATGGTGGAGCTCTATTTCCAAATACCAATTCATAGGGATTATATCCAGAGTGTGACAGAATAAATGCACCCATTCTGGCTGTGGCTATCTTCCATACACTTTAGTCCATTTTGCTAGGTGATCACACAGATCATTCCTCCCATCATATTTCTCGGTTAACCATACTTTAGGGTCACCAAATCGCATCCTCATCATCCTTCTGTAATCGTGCCACTCATCAAAGTTTTCTTTGTGTGTACCCCACCACCGAGCAGGTGCAGCGCACAGTGCCAAATCCAACGCCTGAAAGATGTGATCCTAGGGAACTTCTCTTTCAAAAGCATCCAAAAATTTATCTACGTTAGTTAAACCATCGTAATAAGGTAAAATTCTTAACTCCAATGACACACAATGCAGTGATTTGGTCATCATGTTGTAGCATAGTGTGGATACTTCACTCAACTTGTTTTGCCAATGTTCCAACTCTTCATCTGAATCCAAGGTACAGGAACTTCCACAATCCCATGAAATTTGTCCATCAATTGTCGAATTAACCCAATCTTGGTGTCGCACTATTATTTTATAGAGCTAATCCAAATCATCATCACTTTCCTCATAGTTGCAGACCAGTTCAGTATAGCGTGGTCCTTCTGTAGGGTCCAATGGTACTACAATGTGAAGTGATTTCCTTTCAAATGAAATTTTTTGTTTCTTCAAATTGATGACCCCATTCATGTCAATAGCCTAATAAATTTCTAGGAGTGTGGGTAATGGATTGCTATCATCAACAATCCCTATCACTTCAAAATTATCCAACACACTCGCACCTTCTATATCTATGGTAACTCCCTGTAATCATCCCATAGGGATAATCTTCTGCTGGTTCACCATCCTTAGTTGAATCGAAGACCACCATAGCGCAAGTCTCCCCATTCTCTCCTAGGTTTGTTTAGGCAATATATTCATGTCAGACCCCAAATCCAAAATAACTTGATCCATCTCATAGTCTCCTATTTGTGTGGTAAGCCTCATCTCGCACCATGTTCTTGCCTTATTCTTACTAATCTTTCTGACGACGTGGGGTCCATCAAAAGCATTATCCTTACCATCAAATTTGTTTATCAACTCCTAGTCCTTTCATAACCTTACTATCGCATAGTAGTTTCATACAAGTCTCCAAGAAGGTGGTAAGCACAGAGGGGTCAACCTTTGCAGGCAGTTTGTCCTAACTTCCTGAGGTAGAGGCCTCAATGAAGCTTTTCTTCGCTTCCATGAACGTTTCCTTCACATGCTCCAGTTCAAACCTAACCTCCTTTTCTGGAGCCTTGTGGACCCATCCACCTTCTTTAGGTTGTTTTCCCTTATCGTCACCAGTCACGATCTTGCTTCGCAGCATAATATTCAAATTCGGGTCCTCTTCGCGGGGCTTGGCCCTCATCATCTATAAGTTCTGGGTAGGACGTTGAAGCTTCACCTTCTTCTCCTGCATCTTGTCCATTAGCATAGGACATTCTGTTGAGCCTCAAAATTACTCTTTCCCTAGAAACTCTTCTCATTCCTTTTCTTTGTTTTTCCATAAGAAATATGCATTATCATCACGAATAATTGGTATATACTATCTTGAGGAGGACATTTAGTGATTTACATGTTATGCTTTTTATGTTTTGCTGTTTGAATAAATTTTTGTATACTAGCTACGAAACACAGCCTATTCTATAGCTAATGGCTGTTCCGTAGCTACCCCCATGCTCTAACAGGTTGCAGGTGTCAGAAAGAGAAACTAGCCACATGGGTAGCTTTGAAATCATCATGACATGGACCCTGTCCTATTAATTCATCCCAAGTCAACAAAGAAGATGACATAAGACTACGGTCAATGGATAAGTCAAACACAAAGAGACCGAGGGTAACAAGACTCTATTTCGTTTTTATTTAATGCGTTTCACAGTGATGGGAAGTGTTATCCGGAGCAACTACCTATACCTACAGACTCTTACAACCACCTGTACAAATGAATCCAACAACCACCATGTCTTGGATTTATTTCTCCAGCAGCTGAGGAAGAAATTATGCATATCTGTCTTCTACGTGTTTGGTTGTAGCATGATTTTCTCCACAAACAGTTATATGATTTTTCTTATAAATACTTGTGTAAGGGACCGAAGAATTTATTAATAGTTTTAATGTGAAATCGAAGTTCTAGACTCTATAATTTTTGGGCGTTTTGTGTCCCTATTTTAATATGATAAGAGTGCATGTTTTTATGAACATCTGAAGGAGTTTTCTTGGAGTTGGTTGAGCAAGCATAGCCTAACCAGTTACAGAGGGATCCTCCACTGAAGAAGGTTTCATTTTATTTATTTTTCTTCTTGTTGTTAATTGTAAATTCATCATTTTCTTTCTAAAATAGTGTTTATAATCATTTTCTTACTAACAATGTTTATAATGCAATTTTTATCATTTTCTTACTAACAGTGTTTATAATTTAGAGCAGTTTCCATTAGCTTGATTTCTTTTTAGTTCTTATCAGTAGTTTAGAAGATAGAACTCGATACTGTAGTCTTGTTTCTTTAATTAAAAACTAACCTTGTTTCAGGATGAGAATAGGATTGAAGAATGATAAGGATACACTGTTGGATGGTTTACTTCATTCACTGTTTTGCTAGTTTAAATTCTCAATTAAACTTGTCAATGTCATTTACTGTCTTTGCCATTTCATTTTTAGTTTAAAATACTAAATCATGGTGTTAATGAATGTTTATATAAAACCCTTCAAGTTGATAATTCATCCTTAACTAAGTGGTTGAACATTTCATCTACACAATGAGTTATTTCTGCATCTTTGTATTTGCTTTCTCTTAGATTAATGAAGTACAGAATTACTTAAATGTCATCCCAAGGAGACTTACTCCCAAAATTGAGAGGTAGAGTAACAAAGTATTTCATTTAGTTTTATTTTTGTAATTAGTTAGACATCAATTGCAAATTTCACTTTCAATTTTAATTCATGATTTGAAAATAATGGTAAAATAAGAATAGAAACTTCATTTTCATTTCTTTATTAGCTTTGTTTCCATATCTTTCTTAGCTCTGTTTTCATTTCTTTCTTAGCTCTGTTTTCATTTTTAGATTTTGAGCAGTCTTTAAGAAAGTTAGATTTAGTTTATGTAATTTACATTGTAAATCATTAGGAATTAAAAGACCAAAAAACCCCAAAACAACATAAAACATAAAGACAACAAAGTAAGAAGGGTTAGCTAGCACAAATAGTGCACTACGCTTCATCAGTTTACGATACCCGGATTGATAATTTATGTAGAGAAATTTAGGACATTAAATTGACCAAACACATTCTTCGATTGTGTGGTCAAACTAAGTGCAGTATTGACATGACGGGCATGTCCGATTCGTACACTCTCGTGTGTAGTTTCCTAGAGTTCTAAGATTGTAACAAATGACTTGCACACGACCCCTACCAGGTCCTCCTCCTCCTTGGCCTCATTTGCACCCCTGATATCCTCTGCGTGTTTCCCTAGTGCCCTGATCCAGAGGCCGAGTTTCTACTTGCATTTGATATGTAGGCGTCCTCTCCATTAATTCATATCTTTGACAGTGGCACTCATCGTGGCCCACCAATTTGCAAAAATCGAATAACAATTTTCATGGCGTTTGTACAAACTTTTGCAGCAAATGACGATTGTTTGTTACATGTTTTACAACCACTTGAAAAATAACACACCATAGTGCGGGCCTCGCACTTGATCCTGCTAGAGCTTCTTGCCTCAGGGGCTTAGGCCCCCCTCCTGTGATATAATTTGTGAAGACAGGGCAGTGATATTTATCATGCCACTGGTTTTTACACTTGAGACACCAAACTTCTTCATGCACCTAAGGTCAAGCTGCTTTTTCTTTTTTCAAGCTCTGCAACTCCAAGCAGAGGTTCTGCAACTCTGCATGAATCTGTTGAACTCCCAAGTAAGCATCCTGGATAGGTGCCTCATGCAATCTCATCACGATTTCCAGGGATTCCGCTTGAGTTCCTATCTTTTGCTGTGATAAAGCAATCCTTAGGTGGGGCGGGAGCGCGGCTATAAACCAATCGCGGTGATGACTATCTGTGAGATTCATATTAGCTTCACAGATCCCACAGTCCAATCTTTGATCTAGCTCCCATGGCATTTCACCAGGCCTCATCATGATTTCCTTAAATTCAATTACCGATTACGAGGCAGATTTAGGCTTACTGAATTCCTTATTGAAATCGATCTGAGTATCTGCCAATGATGCCAATGGATTATCAGTGCAGTACTTAACATACCATGTCAGCGCGTGGTCCTACTGAGCGGTAACTAACTGTGCCTTCTTTATATTATCATCTGTAATTTGTTGTGCTATCCACACAACCTTCACAACAAACCAAAATTGATCTGAATCCTCACTTCCTAAGCCCTTGAAAACTAGCAACTTCATCGTATTCGACATGTTTACCGGCGATGGTGATGGTGGCAGTGTGGGTGAAGGTGTATTTTATGGAGGTGGAGGTGGAAGTGGTGTGGACGGATGAGGTATCCGCGGAAAACCCTACCTTATCAGTTGTAAAGCGCTCTATGGTGAAGCCTGTGTTGCTCCCTCATCGTCACTTGAAGGAGGTCCAATAAATGGAATATATTCAAGACCTGCTTTTCCTTGATTTTTGTGGCTTCTTCCACTTTGCGTAGATCCAAACATCTAATTAATGGCATAACCGGCTTTTCAAACAAGATCATCTTAATCCAAGTATTCAAATCTCAAATACTTACCTCACAGTCCCTTTAACAAGCATCGCTCTGCTTCGCTATAACTGACTGAGGTATCAACAATGAACTCTGTAACACATCCTCTGATGACTCAATCAAGCCAATGATTAACTGCATGGCAATATTATCTTCAGAAGCTTCCAACCTCCACACGAAGTCTGGGGTCCACACTATCAGACCATCAAACCTCCACCTTCCTTGGTCGTCTTCCAATTTAGCAATCCACTCGTATAGTTCGATTGGGAAGGTGCAAAAGGAGATTTCGTGCATTTCTATGTATAAATGCCTATCCAACCATTGTTTTTTTTTCAGGCATGGATTTCTATTTTCTTGTGCTGCAAATTCATGGATCTTTCTATCCAACCACTTCTCAATTTCATTCTTGGTTGGATTCCAGTGATGCGACATCACACATCTCTTTATGAAGGTCCCGGAAATGGAACCATTTGTTGGCTTAGGGGGTCCTAACCTAGGTTCAGAGTTAGTTGTGCCAAACAAATCCCTACCCTATTAGCCCTTTCCGTATCAATCTGCAGTGCACGGACTGAAGTCTCATCCGAAGCAGTATGGGCGGATGCTGGAACCAAATTTATGCACTCAGAGATCAATGTGATGTCCTTTTGGCGACCTAGATTTACCTTCGTGCAGACCTCTATGTTCCTATGGCCTAGTGATGTAACTTCCCTTAATCGGCCTCTAGACCTCCATGAATGTCTATGGTTGACTTTTGCGGACCTTGAACAAGCCAATTAGCTACTTACGTGCACCTTAGATTACCCTTAGATCAGTAATTAATCGAAATTACCTAAGTGTTTGATAACTTTAACAGAAAGCGTTATGATTTTTTCATAATCACTTAACATTAATTGCATTTAGATAACAATACAAATCAAGTAAAGTCACACATCAATACATCATTATTTTATAAAACCATCATTCATCACATCATATAGCGCATTCATACATAAAATAAGTAAAGGAACTAAACACGGGAATTTCTGGAACAATCTTCTTTATTGATATTTAGCAAAGGTTTACAAACTCAAAACTTCCCTGTGCACTCAGCTAGAGGGGTCCGCACACTCATCTGCGAACACTACTCTAGGCCTCTACGCACTCAGCTGCAAAGCCTTTCACCTCTAAGGCCTCCTTCTCTACACGAGAATTCTTCCTTCGTACCCATTGACAAAAGCATCTCTATGTCCTAGACTCTCTAAGAAACACCTATTTATACAATCCCATGGTCCACGGACTATGAGTAGATCTCAGAAGCCGACTCAACTTTACATAAAGGAGGGTAAGAACCCTTTTTGACTTCTAACTAGCTACATGCTCTGCAACCATAATTTGCATAGACTCTTCATCTTTTTACATCGAAACTTGGGCTTTTGCCTCAAAACTTGTCATTTTTCCCCAAAACTGACCCTAGGGGACCCCATCCCAACAAGAATGAAAGAAGACTTTGAAATTAGAAAATAGTCTAATAAATTTTATATTGCTTCACTACCTGAATGTGAATTCCTCCAGGTTGGAATGAGTTTAATAGGTTCCATATCGATCAAATTATTGGAGTTTATGTAATTGTTGAAGAAATATTTCAAAGGATCTTCTCTAGCATAAGGACCCCACATTTTCCTAATTGTCATAGTAAAATACATATCACCTCCAAGAATGATGGGACTAATTCTATGAATACCATACATAGATAGTCTTTCCCAAAAGGGTTTGCAATCACTATACAACTTGTATATATTCACCTCCCTAAACTTTAGATTAAGGTCATGAGAAAACATATCAATGGAAATGAAGCATGGAGAGTAAATTGATGTGAACATGTTGCATGTAGTATTCCATGAAGAAATAAGATTGCTAGATAAACCTTAAGAGTCGATGTAAAAAAATGACCAATTGCATAGCCAAAGAGATAATATTTATTTGGATTTTTCACCTTCAATCATTATTTCTTGTATCATGATTATGTCTATCTTATTGGTGAGAATAATTCATTTGAGGGACTATATTTTGGGGGTGCCCCCAAGCCCCCACAAATTAATGGAGAGAATATTCATTTTCCACCCCAAAGGGGGCCTTTTTCTCTAACATCCCAATCTATCGTAGCTTGTTTTCCTTTCAATATGTATTCCCTAGCCTGGCTTTCAGCTTTTGAAAAAATGGATTTTCTACCAACATGGCCTATAAAGGGAGCATCCATTACTAAGCCCCCTAAAGACGTATCTTCATTTGCTAACTTCATGCGTGAACAAAAGGGTAATGTTCTCTTCGTATCCAAAGAGTAGTCATAAGAGGATGTAGAAGAAGTGTTCCTATGATGTGAAGAAACATTAGTGTGAGTAGATGAGACCATGACATAAGGAGTTGAATTAAATTAATTTGCCAAAGGGATATTAGGTGTCTGTAAAATATGATCAATGTGAGTTCAAGATGTAGGAGAGGAATTAACAGAAGAAGTATTCAAAGCATTATATTTTGGTTCATTCTTCTTCCCATTAAAATTACTTAATTCCTTGATACAAATTCTACCACACATAAACAAGGAAAAAGGATTTAGAGTCATACCAGATAAATCCAGGTGATTTTCTATTGCATTATCCTTTGCAAGGGGTAATTCAACTTCTAATGCATCCTTCAAGACTGGATTTTCCATATAAACCTGCATATGATTCATTAATGAATTTTTAATCATCTTCTTCCTTAATGGTTGGGAAAATTTTATGTTTTATGGACAAGCTTCAACAAGATGGTTTACCCTATGGTAGGAAAAGAATCTAAACAAAAGGTGTCAGTAATCTATTTGTTGAATATGTGACCTTCTTTAGAAGCATAGTTCAATATCTTTATATAGGAATTCTATCATATTTACCTCCTCCTGCACCCAAGCGGCTCTCCAATTAGGATTGATAAAAAAAATCATCCTTTACACTCAAATAATTCCCTATAAAAATTATGATTTATTCTAGAATCGATGGAGTCCAAAAGATCAAGGGTAGTCCATGCAAAAGGGCCCAAACCTTTTGAGTTTTCAACGGTTGTCAAATCACATAAAAATCTATATTCTAGCATTTAATAGAGAGCCAAAAAAGTCCCTATGACCAATCCTTTACAAGGATTTTTTCAGCCTCATCTTCCCAAGAGAATATCGCACATAACGAACCATGCACCATGACATGAAACTTAGGAATGGTACCCAAAATCAGAGACCAATTTGAAAGAATCCATACATTAAGGGCCAAGGGGCTCATCTCGTTTCTAACGAAATGGCCAACGATAGTTTCTTCTTGTAGAATAGGAACGTCGTCCAATGAAATATTAGCTTCGACTACCATTTTTGACCTATCCCACTAAGGTTTCAAGGTTGATTTGGGTCTACATGAATTATCCACATTATGTGAACCAAATCCTAAATGATGAGCCATAGAGCTTGGATTACCAGTTGGAGGAATGGGGTCATTAGATGCATTATGGAAAATTTTATCCCAAAACGTTGGTGGAATGGATCTTGCATCGCAATGAATATTAGACGGTTTCATTGGCCTAGTTTTAATTTATGATTGATATGCAAAGATTGAAATGCTTAGAGGTCTATCCAGACCATAGTATAGGATTTCCTCATCCATCATGAATTCTAGAATATATCGTGTGAGAAATGAGTTTTGTGTAAACTCGATATAATGAAAGAATTATAAATTTATCCTAGTGATAGATGAGCCTGATCCCATAGCAGAAGATGTACAATTGTACCAAGTATTGTTTATTGAAATAAACCATCACAAGCCCACAAGGTGTAGAATAGATTGTGATAGTTTGTACTATTAAGTCACTTCGTGATGTGAAGGTCACTAGTTTGACACTCAGTGGAAAAAAATCCAATCATATTAAGGGTTGGTGTGGCCTAGTCTGAGTGCAATCCCCGTGTGATTTTGATGGCTTAGATACCCCTGGGTCATGGTTTCTCAAGCCATAGGTCAAGCCTGATGTAATCTTTGTTGAACTAAAACCACTTGAAAAAAAAAAAATGAACCATCACAAAAAATCAATGATTTGAAAAACACCAAGGATCAATCTTGCAGTGAACCAATCATTGTATTTTTTTAGTAAAAAATGGATCCTAAATCAAATATTTGAAAAAAACCTAGACTCTTGGATAAACTCAATCCCCTCTGAGACTGAAAAACCCAAGATTCTCAACTTTCATAACAACGTATATATGGAATAATTACTTAAATATATAGAAGAAACATATGTAAATTAAAAAAAAAGTTTAATCTTTAAATTTTGTTTTTTTAATATATAGATATTTTTTAAAGCCCCTCCATATCCCTCCCATCCTCGGCTTCAATTAACCCCCTATCACCCTCATCAACCATGGACTCCCTTGTGAACTCCATCACATACATCCCCCCTTCACCCTCCACTTCCTTGATATCCACTCCACTTCCCTCTCCCTCAATGTCCTCAAAACCCCCTCCTCCACTCCTCATTGACCAACTCCCTTTTCCCCTTGGGGTTAACCACTCCATCCATCCCAGTATCCCTCTTCATTTTCCTTGGATATTAACATTTCCCTCATTCCCCTAATTCTTTACCTCTTAAATCCCCACTTTTCCATTTGGATTACCCTTACCTTGAACCCTCTTGCCTTTTCAATCCTTACTATCTTTCTAAATTTCTTATTTCTTCTTCAAATGACCCATCCCCCCCTTCACCTACTCCCCCTCCTATAGCCTTCCTTGCTACCTCTTCTATTACCCTCCCTTCTTTCCTTTCTTGATCCCTCTTATATTACCCCTCCTCTAGCATTTTGTGCTCCCTCTTCTATTACCCCTCCTCTAGCTCCTTTAATCTTCACTCCAAAGTTGTGAATCTCTCTTCTACCAACCTCCCCCATAACCTTATGATTTTAGAAAAAGGCTTCAATTTCACCATTAATCCTAATTGTATTCCTTTCAAATACCTTCTTTGTGCCATTTAATCCATTACCCATAATCTCCCCAATCATGAAGCAGAGGAGATTTTCCAAGAATGTAGTACGATTCCGCGACACGTTATGCCACCCCACCATAACCTCTCTCCTGAATAATTTAAAGTCATCCATGAGATTAACAATAACCTAGGTATCATTATCCTTAAAGTAAATAAAGGAAATGCCATAGTTATCACGAATTCTGTAGATTATGAATCTAAACTCTTACAAATTTTATCCCCATATTCTTATAAACCACTATCCAAAAACCCTATCAAGTTTATTACTTTTGTGGTCACTTAAGTGGTCAAATCTTCTTCTCTTCCCCCCAAAATCCAAAAATGTCTTATCCCCTCTCACCTTGTCACTCCCAAAATTCATGGGCAACCAATAAATCATAAACAAGGAATCCCCCTCAAGCCCATAGTCAACGCTATTAGGGTTCCTACTCACAACCTCTGTCAATTTATGGTTGACAAGCTTCAACCCTTTCTGGGGAACTCTCCTTATTTTATTAAATACAACCAATTACTTTTAGAAAACTTCTCATCTTCATCTCGATCCTAGTGACATCATGGCCAATTTGAAGTAGTAGATTTGTTCACAAAAATCCCTATGCCGAAAACCTTAGATTTAATTCCCAATCTGGTTGATCCTAAAACCCTTAACCTTATAAAAATCTACCTTAAATCGATGTTCTTTTCCTTCTGTGGCACTTTTTATGAACAGACTAAAGACACTCAAATGGGATCATCCCTATCACCTTTGGTCTCAATCATCTTTTTGGAACACTTTTAAATTAAAGCCATCAGCTCATGGCACCTCAAGCCTAAATGTTGGAAATGTTTTGTGGACAATAGCTTTGTGATCTGGTCTGATGGGATTCCTTCCCTTTTTGATTTCTTAAACCACCTTAATAGCCTTTTCCTCCCACATATAATTACTATGGAATTAGAATAAAATTCTTCCTTACCATTTTTGGATCTGATAGTTTCCTATTGGTCTGATGGTTCTCTCTCTCATTAAGTGTTTTGAAAAAATACCCATACTGATCGTTATCTTCATGCCCTTTCCCATCATCATCGAACCCAAAAATATGTTGTCTTAAAACTCTCTTTAACAAAGCTATTCACATTCCTAATCCTCTGTTTCTTTCTAAAGAAAATTTCCATGTCATGAAATCCCTTAAAAACAATGGTTATTCTTCTAGTCAAATCAATAAGGCATACCAATTTGCTCGATTCCCTAAGCCTAAACATACTCTAACCCCTCCTCTAAAAGTTATGGTTTCCCTTCCCTATATAAGAGAAACCACTAATCCCATTTCCAAAATTCTAGCCAAAAACATCAAAACTCTATTTAAAACCTACGAGACATTAAAGAAATTATTCAAATCTCTCAAAGACCTTGTTGATCCTCTTAAAAACCTAGGGGTCTATAAGTTTTTTTGCTCCTACGAAATTCATACATTGGTCAAACCAGTAGATCCATAAAATCTAAGATAAAGGAACATATAGTCGATACCTTTCATAATTGGTTTCCCAAATCAGTGATTGTCGAGCATTCCTTTAAATCTAAACACCTTATTTTCTTCGATTAATAGAAAATTCTTGTTTTAGCTCATTTCCACTCCACCCAAATTAATCGAGAAGCTCCTAAAACAAAAAATCATCCTTATAACTTTAATCGTGAATATGGAAATAAGTTAGTCCACTCTTGGAAACCTTAATCATCAAATCGCTCCTCTCCTCCCCCACACATCCCCCCCCCCCCCCCCCCCCCCCCCCACACACACCACCACCCACTTCGAATATATCCCCCTCTTGTTCTTAAATTTATTTTAATTATTTTAAATTCTCTTCTTATTATTTCCTTAGTTTTTGAAAAATTCCACCTCTTTTATTGCTTATCCCTATTTAATAAATTCCCTCGCTCCCTCATTCCTTATTTATCAAGCATTCCTAATCCAGCCCTCTAATTCTTAATTTTATTTTATTTCTTTCTTCTTCTTCTTCTTTCCTTAGTTTTTGAAAAAATTTCCTTTTATTACTTGTCCTTATTTAATAAATTTAATAAATTCCCCCCCTCCCTCTTTGTTTATTATACCTGCCACGGGCATGGTATTATGCATTCAATTTTTTCTTTCACCTGGCATTACTTTGTTTTTCACCAACAAAAAATTGTAGCTTCTCCATAATTTAACATTATGGATTAAATTTATTATTTTTTATTAATATTTAAAGTTATTTATATGTAACATGATTGGTTCAAGTCTTTTTTTGTAATGGTTGTTATTGTAGCTTTTTCACAACACAATGTCATGTGGATAACTGCCTCAGATTATTCTGTCATAATTTTTGGATGCACTTGCAATATTTATATTTTTCAATGTTAAGCTTCACAGGAAACCACCAAAAATTAAAATCCTTGAAAACTTAAATAACATATTTAACATAAATTACTACCCAACAAAAATTAAGAGAGTATTCTTTAAATGCGACTTTTTGAAAGTTTAACTTTATCAATAACCAAATGCAATGGGATAAACTAATAATTAAAGTGAAAAATTTGATTCAAACTAATAAATTTATTTAATATATATTTAAAATAGTTAGACACTTAAAAAAATATAGATTGAATTAATTATTATATAATTATTTAAAATAAAAACGACATATTTATATTGCTTAGGTATTTATTGTTTATTACGAATTTTGTGGTTTAAGAGAAATTAATTTTAACAAATAAATTAAAATTATATTGAAAAAAATAATTATTTTTACTTAATATCAATAAGAAATCAGTGAAAAATTATTGATAATAAATTAAAATGGTTATTAATTCAAACAACAAATAACTAAGTAAATAAAGCAACTTTATTTTTAATATTTATATTTTTTTTCCTTCAACACTAACATGTTCACCAAAACTTTGAGATGGAACAGATAATGAAGAACCTAAAATATGGATAGTGAGATGAATAATGGTGGTTGGTCTGGTTTAGGTTTTATTGACAGGGGAAGTCTTTAGGCAGTTGGAGGCTGGTTAATAATGGAGGAGGAGGCAGAATCGAACTACACACCGGATCCTTTTGATTTAACTGGAATTTTTTCTGCAGGGACTAGGGCTCAATCATTGTTGGTGGGTGCGCAATTAGACCCTGGACTGACCTATTTTGGGTATTTACCTTATTTTTGCTACCATGGGGTCAGGTTGCCAGTGTTGTTGACGGACTGTTCGAGGGGCAGTTCTATACAGGCTGATGCGGTCCTCTTTGTTGGATAGCTGGGCCATATCTAGGGGGACACTAGGGTTACTAGGAATATAGGTGTCAGTCTTATTCATTCCTCAGATTTGGGGCCTCCTTCAGACTTTTGTGACCCTTGTCAGGACAATTGGTGCTCTGAGCAATTACAGGAACTTCCTGTTGATGTAAGGGAGGTGGTTTTTGGATCAAAATCATTTGCAATACTGGTGGCAGAACCATTCTCTACATCAGTTTGTTTATCTAAAGATTTGGGGCCTTTTCCATTTGGGGTTGTAGACTCTTTTGATATTTGTGGGGGGGGGGGGGGTAGTATTGGGGTTTATTCATTAGTTGGGCACCCTCTAGTGAAGGGGGGGAATGTTGCTTCATCTCCTATTTGCGAGGTTTTAAAGAATGTATTGAATGGTAAGTGTGTGGAGGGAGGACATGATGTTGTTTCTCTTCCTGGTTCGGTGGGAATTCGGTTGTTATTAAAAGATAGGGTTGAAGTTGCCAGACAGAAGGGGCATCAGAAAGAATGCATTGCGGCATATATCAAAGATTGTGCTGAAGGATTAATTTTTGGGGAGGATGTGCCAATGTCCATGTTGGTTGAAAATTCAGATTTGGATGTTGTTGGTCGAACCCGTGGTAGACATTTGGGGGTATTTTTTCTCAGGGACTGGATTAAGGAGACCTGAGGATCTAAGATTTCATATGTCCCCAGGGTTCAGCGCTTGGTGAAAGGTTGGTTCAATTTCTTTATGCAAACCGAAGATGATGCTAAATGGGTGGTTGGCTCTCACAGGTAGATGGTGGGGGTGTCTGTCCATTTTTCCAAGTGGTATGCACTATTTAATGCCAATAGGGCTAAGGTTGTTGAGGAATTGGTCTGGTTACGCCTCCCTTGTCTTCCTAGTGGCTTTTGGGAGCTCGACTATCTAAAAGAAGTTGGGAATTATATTGGGAAATTTGTTGAAGAGGATATGTCATTTGTGGAGACTAGGGAAGTGATAGTGCCTTGTATTTTGGCAATGTTGAAAATATGAGAAGGTTTGATGTCTCAAATCCCTATTCAAATACCATCAAGATCCTTCAAACAATAGTTGGATTATGAAGGCATACCTTTTCGGTGCTGAAGATGTCATGCTTATGGTCACTCGGTTGATTAATGCATGTTGCCACTTCGGCCTAGGTTTGCGGGGGTGGATGCTATTGGCTGCAAAGTGGGAGTTTCTAGGGTTGCACCGGATGAGGTAGGTGGTGATGATTGTCGGGGAATGGGACCTTTAGGGGGGGGTACCAGAGAAGACCCCTCCTATCATTCACAAGCTGGTGGATCTGGAGGAGAAGGGGTTTACTAGCATGGAAAAAGAGATGTATTTGTGAGAGTCGATGGTCTCTACAGTAAAAGTGGTCGGTACTCTTAGTATGTCACCATCTATTCCTATTGTACATGATTCTTTGTCGTGTGATAAATTAGTTTTTGTTTCAATAGATTCTGCTTCAACTACTTTAATTTCCTCTCTGGTCATGTTAGATTGCATCATTCTTAGTATTGAGAAATGTATTATGTCTCCTAGACTTACGTCTTTTCCTTCACTCTCGAGCAATTCAGAAGAGCATTGTATTCGGTACTCTCTACAAAATCAGTTGATTTTGGATGGTGAAGGCATATGTGCTTCTTCTCGCCTAGGGTTGGCTTCCACCGTACCTATTTTCTCAAGGGGTAGGGGTTAGAAATCATTACTCTCGCATGCACAGGCTCATGTGAAGATGGATTTAGCTTCTGGGAGACAATCTTCTATTGAATGGGCACTTAAAGAAGTGAAACCTAGGATTGCAGTTACCTCATGAATATTTTGTCCTTTAATTGTCGAGGGTTGGCGAGCCCATCTAGAAAATTGTCACTTTGTATACTGGTAATGGATACTAAGCGAGATATTATTTTTCTACAAGAGACTTTTATGCATTGGTACATGGGTGAAGGCTACTCTGGAGTCATTACTTTGGGGTTGGACATTTAAGGCTATTGATGTTTGTGGCCGTTCTGGTGGCTTGGTGTTGGAATGGATCTATAGGACCTATCGCTGTGAAAACATTTGGGGTTTTGAGCCAGTTATGGGGTTGGAGGTTTACTCGATTGATCTAGTAGGATGTTGGTGGCCACCCACCTATCCCATTTGGACCCCCACAACTGTCTCTTTTAGTTTTTTTTTCAGTTTCCTAAATTGTAGCACAATTACTATTTTTAGCAGTTTTTCGGGTCCTGAACTTCCAGAGCTGTTTTGAGGCCCTAAATGATGTTTTTTCGGAAATCTGGGGTAACATGGGGCCATGGACTGATGTTGCCCTTCCCAAAGTTGTAGTTCTTGGATAGATATTGCTAATGAGCTATTGTATGCGTCAAACGGAGATCATATGCCAATGTTACGACCCTGGGAAATTGATGTACCAATTTACCCAAACGGGGCCCACAATTTGGCATTTCATCTTCTAGGGTTAGGTTTTGGATGTTAGGTTTTCCATTGTTTCTCAATAATAAATAGGCCTTCGAGCCTCATTGTAACACAGTTCAGAGGCATGTAGTCGCCACATCTCTTCTCAAAGATAAACTACCATCACCCTAGCTGTTTATTTCCATTTTCTGTTTGTAAGCATATCTCAGTATTTTACATTAATAAAATGAAGTATTATTTCCATTGCATCTTTGTGTTTATGGTTATCTCTATATTTTGTTGCGTTCCTGTTTAAAATCCGGATTAGTGGTATCAGAGTGATATATGTTTTCTCTGTTTTTCTTTGCATGTCCCCAATGAGGTTGGGATATAAGGAGTTAGGGCTTGAATTGGTCGAACATTTGCAAGGCCAACCTCACAAATCCCAACGACCTCCCATGGCAGATGATAAGAAATACAAGGGGGAAGGAGATCCTATCAAAATCTTGCTCGAAGAAGCCCTCGAGCGACAATGGAACGCAATGATGGATAGCTTTGCACAGATCCTTCAATAGCTACCCAGAGGTGACGCATCGGCTTCCAATAGCTACTCTGGAAACGCCACACCGTTTAAGGTACAAGTTAATTTTGAAATCCCCATCTTTGAGGGTCAAATAGATGTAGATGTTGTAGATAAATGGTTGAATCTGCTAGAAGGATATTTTTCTTTTCATGAATTTTCAAGTCGAGAAAAGATCATTTTTTCTCTTCTCAAAGCAGCCCCCCACGTTAAGGATTGGTGGGAAACCTACTGCGAGCAAAAGAATGAAAGTATAGGCTCACTATTTTCAGTAGCACACACTTGGGATGCATTCCAGGATGCCGTCAAGGAGCAGTACTACCCTATCAAAAGCTACGAGGACAAATACATAAAGTGGACCACGTTGCGGTAGGGAAGGGACCAAGATGTTCCAAAGATCACAAATATTTTTCATACCCTTTGCACATAGTTGGGTATCGAAGATTCTAATCTACATCTGGTACTCAAATACCGCAGCTACCTGCACAGATACATCTAGGAAGAAATGGAGTTCCTGAACATCTCCTCGCTCGACACGATGTACCGATACGTTGTCAAAATCGAGCAAAAGTTCAAACAGAAGAAGTGAGACTTTGGATCTACAAATCCGAAGCTCAAAGGACAAAGCCAAGGTGGGGTGACCCAAGACAACCCATCAAAGGCGCAAGAAAAGAACAACACCACAAAGCCGAAGAAGGACACAAGAAAGTGGTGTGAGTTCCATAAGAGCCCCGCTCACAACACAAGTCAGTGTCTGACCAAGTAGTCACTGGTGGCCGAGTTGAAGGCTTCCGAATCAGATGCATGTTCCGACCCTAAGCCAGAACTCAACAAGGGGAATGGCAAAGGGAAGCAGATCATTGATGCAAATCCCAGCGCCACTATTGCCACCGCCAAGATCCAAAAAAATGAGCCTAAATATGCAGAGGAGGGGGAACATCTTTTCCACTCATAGATGTGGGTGAATGGATCACTGCTACAATTCATTGTCAACAGTGGTAGCTAAAAGAACCTTATTTCAGCAGAGGTCGTGAAGCGGTTGGTTCTACCGACTACACCACACCCACAGCCATACAATATCAGGTGGCTTCATGAAGGATGAGAGCTCAAAGTTAGCTAGTAGTGCAGCGTTCCCTAAGCATCAAGCCTTTCATAGATGAGGTATTATGTGATGTTACACCTCTGGATGTTTGTGATGTATTATTAGGCCAGCCATACTTGTGGAGGCTACATGCTGTGTATGAGTCAAGGCCTCGCACTATCATTATTTCTTTGGGTGATTCATTATACAGGATACCGGAGGTAGCCCCACATACCACCACCCCTTTGATCACTGCTAAGAAAGGCAGCAAGCTCATCTCCCAGACTAGGAAATTCATCTGTCTGGTTCGCTCCCAAAGTAAGGGGAAGATCGTTGCTACATCCATGATCCCCACAAAGGGTTCCTCCACGCGCAGCAACAGCAAAGGGATACGGTCATGAAAAAACATAGGAACAACATCTCCTCACCCACAGGGTACCACACAAGTTTCATGTGGGCGACAAAGTTTGGTTGCATCTGCAAAAAGAAAGCCTTACAAGAGCCCATCAGAAATTCAGACCACTCTGACATGTTCCTTACACCAATACCAAGGCTACGAGCAACAATGCTTTGAAGCACTGCATTCCTCCATTCCTTCGATTGCACCGAGTGTTCAATGTGGACCATCGTCGACCATGCTTCCCACCATTTCTAGACACATCATGGATTGCACAACAACTCACCAGAGACCCAGCTCAACAAAAGCTTCCTCATCTCAGGAAGGAACTCAACGCAATGGGGACCATTGCTTCCTAAGGGGGGAGGAATGATCTAGGTGGATGTTGGTGGCCACCCATCTATCCCATTTGGACCCCCACAACTGTCTCTTTTAGTTTTTTTTTTTCAGTTTCCTAAATTGTAGCACAGTTACTATTTTTAGCAGTTTTTTAGGTCGTGAACTTCTAGAGCTGTTTTGAGGCCCTAAACAACATTTTTTGGAAATATGGGGGAAACATGGGTCCATGGACCGACGTTTCCCTTCCCAAAGTTTTAGTGCTCAGATATATCTTTCTAACGAGCTATTGTACGCATCAAACAGAGATCGTATGCCAATGTTACGACCCTAGGAAATTGATGTACCAATTTACCCAAACAGGGCCCACAATTTAGCATTTCATCTTCTAGGGTTAGGTTTTGGGATGTTAAGGGTTTTCCATTGTTTCTCAACAATAAATAGGCCTTCCAACCTCATTGTAACACAGTTCAGAGGCATGTAGCTGCCGCATCTCTTCTTAGAGATAAGCTACCATCGCCCTAGCTGCTTATTTCCATTTTCTGTTTATAAGCATATCTCAGTATTTTACATTAATAAAATGAAGTATTATTTCCACTACATCTTTGTGTTTATGGTTATCTCTGTATTTTGTTGCGTTCCTGTTTAAAATCCTGATCATCGATGGATTTGGATACCTCCCTATTAGTTGTTAATATCTATGGTCCTTATATTGATCGAATCCCCTTTTGGGAGAACCTGTTTCGTAAATCATTTTTCAAAAATAGGAAGGTTATTTTGGGTGGTGATTTAAATTTTAATGTGAGGGCTTCTGAAGTGTGGGGTGAAAATTTTAATCCTAATGCTCTTTCTCCTTTTTTCATCAATCTATTGGATTCACGTGGGTTGGTGGATATTAAACCTATTAAATTGAATCCTACTTGGAGGAATCGCCACTCTGGTGAAGATGTTATTGCTAAGATATTGGACAATTTCTTGGTGGTTGATGATGTTTCCTCGTCTTTATACTGTTTGAGGCAATGGGTGGTTTATGGTGGGGAATCAATCATAATCCAATTATATTGTAATGAAAAGGGTGGGGGAGGAAAACTCCGAGGCCATTCAAATTCAATGTTGAATGGTTGAAAGATAAGCACCTCGTTGACTTGGCTATAAATAATTTGATTCCTTATTGCCAGCATAGAGGTCATGTGGAGGTTCAGTTTATGAATAATCTGAGGAATATCAAGTAGCTCACTTTGGCTTGGGCTCATGAAAAGAGATGTCAGGCTGATCGGGAATTAAAATATATTGAGGACAGACTCTTTATTTTATTGGAGGGGTATGGTCGGGGTTTTTAATCAGAAGAGGATAAGTTGGAGGTTACAGGGCTTGAGCACAAATGGAGGGTCCTGATGGGTGAGAAGGAGGCATCTTAGCACTTAAAAATTTGGACCATGTATATGCATAATGGATATGAGAATAAAAAATTCTTCCAGACAGTTGCTCGGGGTTGAAAAAGGAATAATAATATTTGGGAGTTGATTGATGAGCCAAGGACTAGACATTCCTCCTTTGAGGGTTTGGCTCATTTGGAGGTGAAACATTTCAATGATCTTTACAAGGAACCGTGTGGGACTTCCATTGAGGAAATTATTTAGGTGTCTCAATTGTTCCTTAGGTTTGTGGAAGAGGATGACAATGTGGAGTTGATGGCCAAGGTGTCAATGGAGCAATTGAGGATGGTTCTTGCATCCTTCTAGAAGGATAAGAGCCCAGGACCGGATGGGTGTCCAATGGAATTTTTCTTGGGATTTTTAGAATTTATTGGGGAGGATATCCTTCGGGTGATTGAGGAATCCCATTTAGAAGGTTATATTCACCCTCATGTTAATGCTAATTTTATTTCATTGATTCCAAAGTCAAATAATCTGGGTTCACTTGATGAGTATCGGCCTATCTCATTGTGCAACTATTTATACAAGATTATATCCAAGGTTATTGCATGTTGGCTAAAGGAGATTCTCCCTGATAAGATTTTGGGGGAACAGTTTGGTTTTTGGCTAGTAGATAGATTCATGAGGCTATTGGGGTAGTTCAGGAGGGCTTACACAGTTTAAAGTTTGGGTGGTTAAATGGTGTTATTATTGAATTTGATTTGTCAAAGGCCTATGATCGGGTCAATTGGCCTTATCTTTGACTCCTTTTGACACATCTGGGATTTTTTATGGGTTTCATTCGATGGGTTATTTGTTGTACTAATTAATGGGGCGGCTTCACCCTTTTTCACTCCTGGGAGGGGTCTTCATAAGGGGTTTCCACTGTCCTCTCTGTTGTTTTTGCTAGTTGTGGAGAGTTTGAGCCATTTCCTTGATCATGCTAAAATCACTAGAAGCTACAAAGGGATTCCTATATCTCAGGTTTTGTTTATCTCCCATATTTTGTTTTTGGATGATATTTTGATATTTTGTGATGGGTTGTGTCAAGATGTGGACAAATTGTGTATTGGGTTAGAGATGTTTAAGAAAGCTATGAGTATGTTTATTAATCTAAATAAATCCCCCCTCACGTGTTCCAATCTTGAGGAGATGGAAATTGACTATTTGTCCTCTAAGTTTGCTTATCCTATTTTGGATATTTATGAGGGCCTCAAGTATATAGGTTTCTATTTAAATCCCAATGATTATCGAAAATCTGATTAGCAGTGGTTAATTGAAAAAATTGAGAAGCGCTTGAATGTATGGAGCCATTGGTGGCTCTCGAGGGTTGGAAGGTTGGTTTGGTCAAGTTTGTCTTGGAGGCTATACCATTTTATTGGATGTCACTCTCTTGGATCCCAAAGGGGACTCTAGAAAAAATTCATCGATTATGTTTTTCCTATTTTTAGAGGGGACATAAGGAGAAGGGCTTGCCTTGGGTTTGTTGGGATGAAATTTCAATGTCGAAAGCTCTAGGAGGTTGGGGTCTGAAGAACATATTTCATTTTTCAAAGGCATTGGCGGCTAAGTTTGGGTGGCTTCTCATCTCTATGAACAATCTGTGGACTTCTGTGATGATTGAGAAATATATTAAACCATATACTCTGACTGATTGTATGAGGCTTCCTTCATGGACTTATGGGAATTCCTTTGTGGTGTGGAAGGCATTGTTGAAATCCTTTGAGCTATTTAGGAATGGCTTGGCGTGGAGGGTTGGAGATGGGAAGTCGCTTCGGGTGGGTATGGATCCTTGTTCGAGAAGTGGTATCGAACATCTTCTTCTAGCGGAGTTATTAACCTTACTTTCTGGGATTTGGTTTAGAACACTTCATCAAATCCAGAATCTTGATACAACCACTATTTGGCAACAAGGTTGGTTACGTGGGGCGCGTCTCAATCTTTTGGCTGAACACCTTGATCATTAGAACATATATACAAATGCGCTCTCTGCTACACACATTCATATCCCTGATAGAGTGGATGAATTGGTTTGGGAATCTGAATTGCCGGGGGTCTATACACATAAGGTAGGATATATCAAGCTCAGTGTGGCATTATTTGTGTGGAATCCTAAATGGTGGTGGCACAAGCTATGAAATATTCTGTGTCCTGCAAAATCAAAGTTATTTGGTTGGTCGTTGATAGAGGGCAAGATGTCTACATGGGATTTTTTACAGAAAATATAGTTTAATGGCCTAGGATGGTTTTGCTTATGTAGAATGTCATCAGAGGATATTCCTCATATATTTGTTAAGTTCCCATTTTTTATGTTGTCTGGATGGAGGTTACTCGAATATTGGGTCAGCAATTTGTATGGGTAGGTAATTCCTTTGATGAGACTTACCAAGCATGGTTTTTTGAGGGGTCTTATCAGAAATTTCAAGCTCTTTCTTTGATTGTTTCCTGGGGTATCTAGCTGGAGATGAATGTTGCCATTTTCCATGACAACCTCTTGATCTCTTCAGTGATAGTTGTACAAGCTATTGGTATTTTCTCATATTTTTCACCCTCGCCTACTGTGGGGCATATCCGTGATATATAGGAAGAACTCATTGACTATACTTTACCATTGGGTTTTTTTTATGTTTCCTCCAGGGCGAGCCCACCTATGGGAGGGGCGGGGGTTGTCCTCTTTCTTTCTGCAAATCAACATTATTATTTTTTAGTATATCATAATACCCATAAATTTTGGATTTTGATCAGTGATATATAATGTAATATTCGACATGTATGGACAATATATGTGTATTATGATATACTAAAATATATGCACAACATATATCTACAAATGTAATTACTATCTTTTTTTGGAAGTAATGACATTATGACTTTTTTCAAGGAATATATTAATATATATATATATAATATATATATATATAATATATATATATATTTAAGAAATATACTCAACCTATCCTTTCACATATATATCTGGCAAGAATAACCACCCTTTAAAATATATCTATTTATACTTTACAATGAAAATGTAAAACTTTCTAGACAACCTTCTCAACAAAAACATTATCACTATAATATGACATTATTATTGTCTCCCGATAGGATTGGGTTCTCATCACCACAATGCAAAATTACAATTAACAAAATACCTCAATTTACCAATCAGTAAAACCTTAATTGATTAGATTCTAAACCTTAACACTAACTTGAATTCAATATTTTTACTTTAATTTAGCAATATTTAAACTAAGTGGCATGTACTAGTTATTTTCTTGCACTTGTCCCTCCTTTGTTCCTTTTTCATATACTAATTCTTGATTAAACAGTTATTAGTAAAACTATCAATCTTTCATTTTCTTCTATTGTTAATTTAAAAATATATTTTAATTCAAACCTCTTTTGAACTTTGAATGGACTCTATCCTATGAATTTTAATGTTCCCCTAAAATTTATATATTTTTACCCTTTGAATTTTAATGTCCCCTAAAATTTTATGTATTTTTTACCTTAATTATTAATTCCCATTACAATTTCATTTTCTGTGAGTATCATTGTTGTCCTCAATTGTTAGTTCTCAATTCATTTTAATTCATAAATTACTCTTAGTAAATTAAAATATTCCTTATTCATCTCATATATTCCCTTTGACCTTTGAATTTTTTCATTAACCATTGAATTCTAACGCATTTCTCACATATTTACTATAACAACCCCTAGTTATGACACACGTATTCCAAGTTGAATATTGGGAAAAACATAGCGATGGGTAACACTAATGATTAATTAATGGCTATGGAAATTGACAAAGGCATTAGCAAAGACAAAGTGGCATTAATTGACATTTATTTATGAAAATAATGGAAAATAGGAGAAAAGGAAGATGAAAGGTCACATATTTGCATGAGGAGGAAATTGAAGGAAGATGAAGGAAAATGAAGAAAATAGAGGCCTCATTGATAAAAAGGCTTATGAAGATCAGTTCACAGCTTTTGTCAATTTTAGCTTGGAGCTCTCTTCTATTCTCTCACTTTCCCATACTCTTGCACACTTAAGAGTTTTCTTAGAGCATTCTCGAAGCATTATGGAATACATTGGATTTGGAGAAAGAAGGTAAAGGAAAGACAAAAAGCACAAGGGAACAATTGGATCAATAGCTAGAATTGGATTTCTTTGCAGGTAATAGGTTCCATGTGTGATTTTCTTGTTGATTTATGGATGCGTGGTATATACATGTGATTTATCTGGTAATGTTTTGTTATTGGCATGGAAGATTGCCTATATTGGTAGTGGATTTAGCCTTGCCTTTCCATTTCCTGGATAGCCATGGTGTTGTGGCTTTTTTCCACTTGATTGTTTCTGGTTGGTGCTCATAATTCCTTATGGTTGTGGGTAAGAACAATTGCTCTAGAATCCCTGGAACAACTTGGGTTGAGTTACTAGTCTTGGATCCTAGGTTGGACAAATGCTCTTAAGCCCTTGGTGGGTTGAGCTACTAGACCTGGAGCTTGGTTGGACAAACACTCTGGAGCCCTAGAAGGTTGTGGGTTGATTTATTAACAAATAGAGCCCTGGACAGGTTGGATAGACACCGATCTGGTTGGTGTTAGTGATGTTCGACCATAAGGTGGAACCACTGGTTGAGGGTTGAGGAGGTTTTTCCTATGGAATCCCTAGTTTGGTTTTGCTTGGTTTATTCCATGAGATCCCACATTCATTCTTGGAATATAACGTGAGGGTGATTGGTTGAAAGAGAGGTTTGGTTCAACCCAATCTATGGTCATGTGGTACGTGGAAGTCCCTGACTTGGTTGGCATTTTCATATATTAATAATAATTATTTCTCTACCTTCATTCATCTATATTTGTAGCAATTATGTTGGTGACATTATGGTTGAATTTCTATGGTTTATATGCTGGTTATTTTTTTCTTATATGTTATTCATATGATGTATCTTCTATGGCTCTTTTCATGAATGGTTTAGTTATTGATCATTAGATGAATGTATGGATTAACAAGTGTTATTATATCTATGTTGAAAGGGCATAGGATTTTGTTGGTAATTCTCAGATGAATCTCAAACTTTTATGATTAGAAATGCATTCATGACCTGTATCTCACATGTTTTCCATGTGTTTGATAAAACACTAGCATGTTTTGGTTAGTCTAGGTCAATTTTTGAGTTGAGATTGAATGTTTAGCATTATTTCCATGTTAGAAATTATTCTATAAGGTATCAGTCAATTATGGGCAGTGGTCTGGAGGAAGTCCTGAAAAGGTGGCACTAATCCCAGGACCGCATGCACAAAACTGAAGAATTTTCGTCACAACTACACCCAGGCAAACTTGTGTGTGTGATTGGAGGCATTCAACCACATGGAGTCCTTTCCATGCATGTGGTTCGGGGTTAAAGGGTGTGAAAAGGAGCCCCCACTTAGGGTATGGTAACTTGGGGTGGTTCTTTGGCCCCTAAGTGTTCTGTATCCCTGAGGAATGAGGTAAGTTGTTAGTTTGTGATCAGTTTGTCATCCCCACTTCCTTTAATGGATATAGGAGGTCAGGTAATGTCATAATAGCTTTCCATCTCATGTTTGCCCTGGCAGGCTAGTGAAACTGGGTAACTGTGGGAGGGGTGGTTACTTTTAAAATTACATGCACTCTTTTCTAATCATTCTACTTCAATTGGTCCCTGAGGATGAGTGTAGTGTCCACCCAAAATGTTGAACACAATCCTCACGTCATGCACATAGTAATGACCTCTAGAAACAACACTACTATGATTATGGAATGTGGAATTCTAAATTTAAATTTGTTTCATTTATATATTTAACTTTTATGAACACCATTTTAAATTTTGAAAGAACAAAAGGAGATGATGGTGCACATGGTTATGGTTTTCTCACGAAATTGTGTGGTATTGGGTGCCACCAAGGAATAAGTTTCCATTATGGTGCCCGTGAAAACTTTGGTCCAGACCTTATTGAGTCCCCTCTATTTACTAGTGAAGGAAATATCTGGTTTTGGTTTTTTTGCTAGGAGAAACAATGTCCATTACTCCACAAAATCCTCAAGGAATTCTTAGAATGCATAGGACTCAAAACAAAAGATGCCCTTGTTACACAGATTCACTCCAAATTTGGTTGTGGCTACACAAGTTTCTACTAGGGATCAACAATCATTCTTTTGGTGGCCTCATCTTGTTGGCATTGGTGTGGAAGAAAAATAATTTTGGCATTATGTTTCCTCCTTTACATAACTCTACACTTCATTCCTAGTCTTTATCTTTTTATGGATTACACTTTGTCCCCTCATCCCCAGATTTTTTGGGGCTTCACTTGGTCTTTAACTTGGCAATTTTTGGGTCAAGGGCCACTGGTGGCATGCTTCCATCCACTTTGCCAGTGATATAATAGAGTTACACTTTTCAAATATTCATTAAGAATATCAATGGGAAATCAAATAATTTATGGGTAAAAAATTCTATTATTGTATGTTCTCTTAAACATGACATTGAAGCTAAGTTGGGTATATCTTATTGTTTTCAATGCTTGCAATTTGAAGAGAAGGTTTTACCTAATTCCTCCGAGCTCCAAGGCTTTAATATTTCTAAAGATTACACCATCATACTAAACACAATACTCTATGGGGGTGCTCCCGGTGCAAAATCAACTAATGGGATTCCTATCACTTTTAAGGATGTAGTCCAAAGGAAGGTTCCGGCCTCAGCAAAACAGGTGCAAAATATTTTAGGCCCTTATATTGTTGAAGAAATGGAAAACTCTCCATTTATGGAATATAAACTTATTGAGGTACCTTCCCTTTTCTTTGTTTTACAATCTAAAGCAGTTATTCATAGATTTAACGGTTTTCGGACTAAACCTGAAGCATTAATTTAGTGGATTGTTTCCTCATAGACTTCAAACTTTAAATTTTTTCTATGCTTAAAGGGATTTTTCATAGTTCAATTTGAAACTTAGAAGGATCTAGATTATGCTCTTAATGCAGGGCCTTGGTTTTGGGCTAGAGTCATGTTATTCATTGTGCATTGGTTCCCTAATTTTGATGCCAACACCATGGTGGTCTCTACCATGTCGTTTTGGGTGAGGCTCTCAAATCTCCCCCTTCCATTCTAGCACCACAAAGTCATTGAAGATATAGTCAAACACTCTGGGAAAATTTAAAGTAATGGATCTGGAAAGAACATAAAATGATATCTTCACATTTTCCAAAATATGTGTGGAGATTGATATTGGAAAAGGGCTTCTGGATCATATAAATTTGAAACACAAGAACTTCCATTGGTCTCAAGCTATATACTATGAGAACACGACATTTAAATGTTGCATGTGTTTTCAAACATGACATTTGCAGCATACATGTCCATAGGCAAAGAAGAATCCCAAGAAGAAGAAGAGGAAGCCTAATAAACCAAAAGGATGGTAGTTCACCAAGAAATATCCTTCTCGAGTGAAGAAGAAGACAAAAAGAAACTTAACTTGAATAAGAAGAATTGAATGACATAGCTCATCAGGGAGATGCTCAAGATGGGGACACTATGATTCAGCTAGACTCTGGTACCGTACAACATAAAGAAAAGGAACTTGACATTGGATGGAACTGGGGGCTCTAAAAGAGCTCATGTCTCTGAGAGCTCCAATTCTAACAAAAAAAACGTCCCCCATGTGGGACAAGAATTGGCTTTGGTTCTAGTTGAACCAAGCCCTAATGGCTGGAAAAAAGAGCAAAAATAGAAAAGCAAGAGAAGAGATTAGCACTAATCAGCCTTAATTTTCCTTTGCTCATTTGTCCCGTGTCACACCGAACGGCGGGCGCCTTCCTTACCCGCGCCCTCACCCGATAACCGAAACCTGTGCGTATCATGCGTGCTTGCCCAAGATATAGACATTTATGTTGCCTCCGTCTCTCTTTTTTCTTCATCATGTAAGTTTGAATCTATATGCATACACACTATGTGTGTCTACAAAATGTAAATTTTATTTACATTAATTAAAATTACGGTTTTTTTTCATCTATATAGATATAGATATATAGAAACATTACATTTCTATTATAAATAAATATATAAATTTGTATAATTTAAATGTGTATGATATAATAAAACCACACACACATACACATATTCAAAAATAATAAAATAACAACCAAATTTAAAGATAAAATATTTTTTTAAATTTAAAAAAATTTTCTTTATATATTTTAACTTTTATATTTTATTGAAATACTGCACTTCTATTATAACTATTTATGAATATATAAATTTGTATAATTAAATTGCATGATATAAAAAAATATTCATACATACATATATATTTTCAAAAAAATAATATCTATCTATATATATATATATGTATGAGACAAAACAAATTTTAAAAGATAAAAATATTTTTTAATTTAAATTTGTTTTTATTTTTATTTTTGTGGTTCAGTGTACCAAAGGTAGATACTAGCTACATGCATAGAAAACTCATCTGTGTCTAGGTGAGCTATTGATATTTCATGTAGAAATAACTCCCAAAGAGTGGTCATGTCAGTATCGATGCGACTGGAACTCAAGTAAGGAAGATAATTAAAACATTCCTAGAACTCAAACATGCATATTAATTTTGAAATCCTGACAAATTGTGTGTGATTTTTTTACCATTAAAATTTACCTTTAATCACTCTATGAATTCTCAGTCATTCAAGGCTTTAAATGAACGAGCACGTTGTTCTATTTTTGTTGATAAAGACAAAGACATTATCCTAATGTGTAACTCGTGTTTAGTTTTAGTTTGAGCAACCAAGTATAAAAACTCATTTGAGATGTATACAGATTTATTTTAGAATCTTTGATATATTAACTTATATGTAAAAGAACCGTTACACAATGCCTTTTATTTTGATATCTTAAAATTTGTATTGGTTTCTAATTTCTGTTTTCCAATTATTTTTGTAACGGTAATGTTATGAACAATCTGGCAGAGAGGCCAACATTAAATATCCTAATCAAGGAATTTCTTGTTGTATGGTCATACTCAACTATTCCCGAGTTTTCTCGCAATGTTCCAAATGTTATTTGCATTCTTTAAATTGTGTTTATTTCATGAAAACTCCATCACAAAGTCCACAAGATCACGGAAATAAAATTTTATTTAGTTCAATAATGAAATGAAGGTGGAAATCCAGGCATCAATCTTATGAAGGAAATGGTTTCTGCTCCCATTGCCATATGGAAATATGTGAGCAAATTAGATACACCAAGTTAAATTGTAGACGTGTTAGATGGTTGTAATCAGAGTTAATACACTTGGTGTTCTCCAAATTGGGAGACAAATCTCTAATCATCCACTGCATGCACCTAAATTTAGTTATCGTTCATTTTGGCATCAATAATTAGTTGTAGAAACCCCTACTTGGTTCTCGAATAATTTGTAACTACTAATTCAAGGAATATATGATGGATGTGTGTGATAATGGAAGGGGGTGATGATCTCACCAATCAGGGTTCTGGTTATGCTTTGTGGGATTACCATGCTCTCAAAAACCTTAAAAATTTCAGCCCTACTATTTAAAATCATCTAGAAAGGGTATATCTATCACTAAGCGTTGTTCTCATCGCAACAGTGGTGGGGGTTTATTTACATCTTCTTTGGAATAACGACAATGTTTGTGTATGTCTTACTTTCTTGGGTTATATAATATGGGTTATGTTCATCCCTGCTTATTCATATAATGAGAACAAACACATAATGTTACTTAAGACAATTGCTCTACTTAATGGAGTTAATTCTGAACCCCTTTCTAATATAGTTATCAACATCAATCCTAGTGTTCTAGCAATAACTTTTATTGGCACGTCCTTGGCATTTGTGTGCTCTTTGAGTGCTACTAGCCTTGCTCGGTTCAAGGAATTTATATTTCTAGGAGGGTTAAGGTCAGGTATTAGTATCTTGCTATGGTTCTAGTTTGCATCAGCTCTTTTGGTGGCTCCAATCTATCTACAGGATTGAGATTTATTTTGGCCTTCTATTCTGTTATCACTCCAAAATTTCTTCGAAGTTGTCAGAAAAAGAAATGATAGAGGTAATCACTAACCACTTTTGGAGATCAGGACCTAACTTTCCTAATCTTAGAGAGGGCTCTCTCTTTTTTATTTAACTTTGTTTTAGTTAATTAATTTTAGGCTAGTTATGATTATGCTTGGGTTTTGATTTGAATTTGGGTGGTGGGATCACTTACTTAGATGAAAAAGGATTGTATTTTACCATTGGGTTATGGAGTCAAATGTAAGACAAATTGGACTAGATCAAGCTTCTAAAAACAGTGTCTAGAGGGCAAGATAGAGGAATTACTACAAATCTCAAAGGCTTGATGGTGAAATGGTTTCCAATTGGATCCAGGGAGAAATTAAGGGTTCCCTAGGCCGGATCATGAAGAGAAGTGAAAGAGGTCAACCGGGATGGGAGAGAAATTAAAGGTTCTCAAATCCGAGTATCAGAAGAAAACATATAAATGACTAACTATGCAAAACAGAGTGTACTTAAACAAATTATGAGTGCTATTTCCAGTTAATTCATTCTAATTTAGAAAACAATTAAGTTTATGAAACACATAAGAAGGTAATAAAATCAGACAAAGAAGATGCTTCACTACAATAGCTCATCTCATGAATCCTCTAGTGCAATCTTTTTATTACTTTCTCCAGTCTGTTGACTTGAAAGTGGTACAATCACCCTTAGGTCTAAGATCAAAATAACTCTACAAATGTATAACAATCCACCCTCAATACTTCGAACTATGAAGTTTTTATACAAAAAGAATTTACAAAATATCTCAAACTGCATTGAGAACTAATCTAGGAAAAGAAAATATCTTCATGCAAGAAGATAGAGACAGTTATTGAACTGTTGTTTGTTGTCCCCGTTATTTAGGTTTTGTTGTCTTTTAGTCTTTGATCTTTTTCCCTTTACGCTGATTGGCTATTTGGTCTTTAGACTAGATGTCATATTTACTTATGACCTTTAATCTGATACACTTTCATCTGATACTCTTTGACTTTGTTGACCTGTCAATATCCTTTTACTGTGCACTTTTACTTTTTACTGTACATTTATATTTTTACTGTGCATTTCCTACAGTAAATCACTGAGTTTTTCCCATGTCTTAGCATCTGGTAATTGGATATTGAGCATTTTTTGGTATATCTCATCTTCCTCTGTATACTTGGCAAAAGTTGGCTTATTAATAAAAAGGTGTTTTCCCTGATGTTAGAGGTAAAACAAGTTTTTAGAAGTTTGGTATAATACTTTACCTGTCGGTATGCCCTTCATGGATGAAGTGTTTACCTGATCTCTGGCCACTTCCCTAATCTTCTTATTATAATCCTCCTGTGTCATTAGCTTATCATTTATAACTAAGGGATTTGGTAATCCCTTTTGCCTCAAAAGTTTGAACTTAACCATGAACCTGTCAATGGCCAGTTGCATGGTTTGACACTTATCCTCCAAGTTCAACATCAAATTCCTCTTAGTGAGGACTCTTTTAACTTCCAAAATTGAACCTGTCCTGTCAGGTATCTCTAGCTCTTGCAGCTCATGCTTGTTCTTGGAGTTGATGAAATGAATGATTCTTTCTGCCTCCTCTGGCATATCTCCAAGTTTTTTTTTAACTTTCTGAATGGCTTCTGTAGCCTGCTTTATCAAATTAATATGTTAAAAAATAACCTGAATGGATGGCCAAATATCATTGACAGGGTCAATGATATTGGCCCATAGTTGTTCCTTAGCCTGACCTAGAGGCTCATTCAGTGTCAGCTCTTTCTCCAGGCTTTCTATTCTTTTAGTCATCCTTGTGGCCTTCTGTTGTTCTTCTCTATGCATGATTTGGGCCAATTTGTAATATGTTTCTAGGTTGGTGACTTTCTCCTTAAGTCTGTACATCTTAGTGGTCTGAATGGACATTTCTTCCATTGCTTTGACCAGCCTATTTGCTTCATCACCTGCGGAGCCTATAACTGATGTAGTTGATGTAGATGCTACTAGTGTAGTGGCCATTGGAGCGGTGGGAGCTAAGGATGTTGCAAAAGTAGAAGGTACAATAGTAGTAACTGTTGGAATGACAGTTGTAAGAGAATTATCAATACTAGCTTATTTGAGCTACATCAAGCTATCTAGATCTTTCTCCATCTCCTTCAACTGATCATTCAGTTGTAGCACTATGTCCATCATCTCTTCATGATTGCTCTAACATTCCAGGACCTCCTTTGTCTATGGGTGCTATGAACGAGGCAGCTTAAGCTATTTCTTTAGGGCTGCTATGTCCTCATTCTTCTTCTTGATCAACTGTTCAGTAGCCTTAATGTCATTTGGATCATGGCCCGGTTCAATGACCAAGTCCTCTAAGGAATTTATTCTATTATATTTGGCCTATGAGGAGGCCTTTTCTAGCTTGAATTGGGTTGTCACATTATCCAATGAATCTTTCAGCTTAAAAGCATCCATGGCCTTTTCTATGAGAGTGGAGTAAATCATTTCTCCAACTTGCTTATGGAACTCTATCTGATCAATGGGATGTACATCCCTTGCCAACACCTCAAAATTAGTCTTCTTATAGTCTACCAAGGTCTTTGGTTGATGTGCAGTGGGCTGCAAAAATGACACTTGCATCTTGCCTTCTTTGATGTCAAAGGCTGACATCAATCTAGTCTGGTTTGGTGGTGTAAGCTTGAGGTATTGGGCATATGTCTCTGCTTTCAACTTTTCATTCCTCATCTTTATTTCTTTGAATCTGTCTTTGATATTGTCAGTTGGCCTGACAAAGGAAGAAACTTCCATACTCTATTGTCTCCCTATCATCTGTGTGTTGGAGGTTGATGGTTGTCGTGTTTCCTTTGATGAAGCTACTTCTTTACTTCTCTGCCTCACTATCTCAATGTCAGTCATTTCCACTGATTCAATGTTTTCCTCTTGTTCATACACAGGATTCAACTTGGGCTTCTTTCTTAGCTCAAACAGCTCATCAGTAGTCTCCATGGCAGAGCTAGATGCATCTTCCCTATTCCTCTTTGGATTCTTCTCCTCATTGGTTAGGGTTTGTAACACAAGATGAACATTCATTGGGTCTCCTATTTCTAGAACCTGCAGGAAAGAGATCTGGGCAAATTGATTTTCTAAATTAATCAGTGTGTTCTCAGCATCCACAACTGTGTTGTCCATATCAATAAATGTGTTCTCCACCCGCTCAGATTGGATGGAAAATTGTTCAATGTCTGGTCTTGGGTGGTGGATGTAAGGTGCCAATTTGACCTTAAGTCTCAACTTGTTTATGACCCCATGAGAGTCATACTGCCATATGAAGTTGTTTCTTAATTTCATCTATTATAGTAACCTGTCGGCCTCTGGTCCAACCTCTCTATTGTTGCAAATGAATGGGCCCAACTTATTTTTCATCTTGAACTAGGTTTTCTTCTTAGCAGATAGGAAGTGGACCTCATCAAAATTGATGATTTGTTTGAAATATTCAAGGGAAAATATCCTCATAGGGAGGTATTTTGGCAATTTATAAGGGGCTAACTGGTAACCATAAATTCTAATCTCAGTGTGGTTCTAGTAGAGGTACCAATCTCCCACCTTGTTGTTCTTTGCCAATTGCAGCACTCTCTTGATGTCTATTGGAAAAATCACCGCACCTCTATAGAATCCGTAATTTCCACCCTGGGGATCCTAGTTACTCGGTTGTAATGTTTACCACGACCTGCGGGTTTTGGTGTAACAGTAAACCTCCACATGGTATCAGAGCTTGGACCCAGGTTCGATTCCCCCGAGCTGCGTTTGAGGGGGGGTATTGGAAAAATCACCGCACCTCTATAGAATCCGTAATTTCCACCCTGGGGATCCTAGTTACTCGGTTGTAATGTTTACCACGACCTGCGGGTTTTGGTGTAACGGTAAACCTCCACAATGTCTTGGTTGATTCTAGGCTGAGTATCAGAAGTCAACATGTTCATGACTGGGTACACAAACGAGTCTATGAAGTCTTTGTAGGTGAATGTCATGGAAAACTTCTGGACCAAGGGTGTCGAGTAGACCACTGATCTCTCCTTTCTCCTGGTGTCCAACTTCTAGATGCTCACTAGGAACTTATCTGTCTGGTAATACAAAAACATATAAAACAACATTGAAGAGTATTTGAAAACTCTTTCAATGGGAATTCTAGTGAATTGTTCATGCATTCTGTCTGCAATGAGCTGAGCATAATCATACATGATAGCAGGAAGCTTTCCTAGAGTGAAAATGGACAGGAAAGCTAGGATGACCTCATTCACATCCTCATATGATGTGTATCCTAGGATGCATGAGATCATGATGATTATGTGTTTGCCAGTTTTTGAGAAAATGGTGGCAGCATAAGGTGGGGTATCTGTAGGAGTATGGCGCTCTTCAATGATAAAATTCTGGAAAATTTGCTTGATTTTCACCTGGTCTAATGTAAGGTACAAGTACAATAGGTTTCCAATGGATAGAGAGGTCTAATTAGGGCTAGATTGGATTTGTAGCATTTGGTTCATTGACTCAAGTGTAATAGTAAATAACAACTATTGATCTGGGGCAACAATAGCCCTTTGGCTAGGGATATAACAGACATGACAAAAATGTACAATATCTGGGAAAGGGTGAACTTCTGGGAATGTGTATTTGGGTAAATTGGATTCCCAAAATTTTATGTCATCTGCATGGTTCAAAAATCTGTCCTTACTCCAACAGTGGTGCTTCATAAGGTGGGTTGGAGTTGCAGTGTCTTTTATTTGGAAATCCCTACCTGCTAGGGACAAATGGTCAATGTCCAAGTGAGGGGTTGACACAGGTCTGGGCAGCCATCTTATGGGGAAAGGTGTGAATTGGGCTTGCACAGATTGTGGAAATGAAGTCTGAATAGGTCTAGTATAGAGATAGGGAAATTTGCACTTTGCAAAAGAGGGGTTCAGATATTCTAGGGGAAATACTCTCAATTAAAGGGAAAGATTAATTAAATTTAATTAATTACTGTTTGAATTTACTGTACACTTTCAAATTGAGATGGTTGTTCTAGTTTTTTGTCCAAATACTAGGAAATGGTGGTATAGGCTGCAACTGGTTTCAATGGTGGCTACAGAGGGTACTTTGGCTTCAGTTGTGCACTGGATGGTTGAATTGGGCGTCCGGAGTGTGTTCGGGAGGTAGCTAGCGGTCAAATTTCGTTGCAAAGGCTCAGGGTGATGCAGGAATGCTTAGGAAGCTTTCACAGAGTGAATGAGCGAAAAGGGTGAAAATGAGCGTCTTCGACGTTTTAACCGGCAACGATTAGAATTTGGCGCGAAATTTCATAATGAGCAGTGATGGTTTCAGCTTTTGGTGGGGAGGTGGTTTTAGGGGCCATCGCATCGCTTTTGGCCATCGGGCAGTATTTTCATGAGAGGACACGAATTAGTGTGGAGCTGCAATGTAACCAAAAGGGCCCCAAGAAAAACCACCCATTTCATGTGCTCTCAGACAGGTAAAGGTCGGATATCGGAAGCACGCGATACGGCTGTGTGCCGTTAGATCTGGGGGTGTCAGATTGGACGGCTATCGCGTGGTGGAGCTACATGGAGGGAAATCGGGTGGAGATCTGCAGGGCCCAAGGGATTAATTACAACTAATTTGTAATTATTTAATAAATAAATGGGGATTAAAATATAATGAACAAGTTATGGAGTGGGATCAGGGTTAAATGCGGCAGGATTTGTTAACCGCACCAGGGTGGTGGGTTAAAAGGTTTTATGTCGGGGAATATAGGAATGGGGGAGTTAATAAAGTAATGCGGCGGGGGGGGATTTAAACTTAGGATAAGGGTTTTTAGTGGGTTTTTAGTCAAAATAGGGAAATTAATAAGGGGAAAGTGGTTTCTTCAAAGGGGAATGGGTTTCACACTAGGGAAAAGGGGTTTTTTGGTAGGGGAATGAGTTTGGAGGGTAAATTGCTAGGGAAATGTGTGAAACCAAGGGGCAAGAATGAAAATGAAGGGAAATGGATATTTTCTTAGGAAATGATGGGATAATGGGGAAGTTAGTGTTGGACACCTAATCCTAAAGGGTTAGCGTGGAAGCCGAATGGACAAAGCAGTCCAAGAGACCTTCGGATGTGAATCCCAACGGTCACATAATGTACCATAAATATACATCATTTGTGAATAAAAAATGCAATGCATGATTTATCTTTCTATTTGCTCTTGTTGTCCATGTCTGTTTAACATGGTATCGGAGCCATGATGTGTGGCCTGTTTTCCCTGAGCAATTGTTCTGACCACCGCCTCTGTCCTTCCAGCGCTGCTCTCCCTCTGTCCTTCCACGCTTCCTGACAATTCATGATTATTCTCACCCTGTAACATCCTAAGAATCAAAAGGTTTTAGAATTTTTCGAGCAGACTACTTTATAGAATTTGCAGCGCTGCACTGCCTCTGCCATAACTGAGAAATGCTTCCTGACAAGAAACGTTGTCTGACAGGTATGAGAAACGTTTAACATTCCTCCCATCGGTGGACGCGAGTAAACGTTTAGAATGTTTCTGTAGAGAAGGCGAGGGCAATTATAATGCTGACAAGCAGAATTAGTGGCTGCCGGGACAGTACGACTCCCATATTTTCTCTGTCTACGCAGAAAGAGCAGTTTCCTTGTATTCAGGTCCAGCCAAGTACATTGCCAAGAGCTTCACAGCCTGTAAAGGGGTTGCTGCTGAGTCATTTATCTCGGAGATAACGAGCTGGTAACTGCCGATGGCAATGTAAGATCTGTAAACGAGGCAATCCCTTTCGATGGATTCCTCTTCCGTGAGGCCATGGACGTCGCTCTCGTTAATGGCTGCTTGGTAGGCTCCTAGGTAGAAATTGTTCTGGAGGGAGAATAAGGCATCTGGCCCGCTCATTTTCACACTGTACCGATCGAGAGAACGGAACACACGGATACAGGACCTGTAATATCACGGTTTGAATTTTCGTGCTAGAATTACAGGAACCCGCTTTCGATTTTCGATCTCCAAATTTATAATGCCTTCAACCCAGCTCAACTCCACGCCCCGTCACATAGATGCGGCTCCTCTCATTCATCCCCGTCGCCTGTAGCAATCCTCGGGCACACCCCATCTTCTGAAACGATAAAAACCGCACCGCGGCACTTCAAATCTCCAGAAGATGTTGTATACAAAGGTTTCTAGAGAAGCGGAATGAAAGAAATGGAAACGAACGAAGATTCAAAGAAATGGGAGCATATCGAAGAAATGGATGGTTCCTGGTTGGCGGATTGGTTGGCTTGCGACATGTGATCCAGATGGTATTCTGAGGAAATCTCAGATAACTGAAGGCATTAAAAAGCTATTGAATATTGTTGTTGATCCATCGACAATTGCTCAGGCTGCAATTCCACAAATCATAAAGAAAACGTCGGAAGACTTTTATCAGCAGAGGCTGCAATTATTGAGCCATGCAGCTGATATATGCTATGATCGCGTTCAAAAACTTGATGTTTTTTATTGTCTAGCCAAACCTGAAGGTTCTATGTGTGTTGAAGGGACGAATCTTCTGTTTTTCTGAAGATTATTGTGGAGATTTCTGATTTGGTATTTGCCTTTCTGCTGTTTGGTTGTGGTCTTATTTATAAAGTTTCGAACTCTTGAAGCTTTGCCGGGCTGGAATCCCCCTGTTTACTTACCCTAACATTTTTTCTACATTTTATTGGGTGCATTTAAGCTAGCAAACCCTTTCTTTCCTTTTTCTCTTGAAAAGTAAACTATCTAATTCTAACCGTATATCTTCCAATGGCTCAGATTAAGCTTATGAGCACATTTTATTTCTCTACCTAACTACTGATCTGCCAAGATTAAACAGTTTGGCTAGATCTTTATTCTTTATCTATAAACATGAAGTTTAAAGAATGAAGTAGTTAAGATTAAACTGTTTGACTATCATGGGTTGTGGCATTTATGACAAGCTGCAGACAACCATTATTTTGTATAGTAAAGTAAAAAGTAGTGGCACTTAGACTTGCACACTTTCATGATCTGTTTTTCTTTGGGGTTCATATTTTTCACTTTTTTTATATTTACTTATTATTTTTGTCCTTTGATATTTCTTTTAGGACATACCCTCTTTAAATTTTTTATTTTTTAATATGGAAAACATTTGCAGAAAAGCAAAGGTATGTATAATATTACAAGATTGACCATAGTCAATTCAAAATTATGAATCCTATTAATATAAGACCCTAACAGACTCTTCCTTGGGAATAAGATAGTTGCGGTATTATTAATGAACTTGAAATATAGACAACCAGAATTATTGTGTTTTACATTATTTTGCATATGTTATTACATTTGTAAGAACAAGAATGGTTTTGTATTAAAAGTAATAAGTAGATTGATACCCATGGTTTCATAACAAAAAGATTAGTTGGGAATTAATACCATGGTTTTGTGAATTTATACCCATGGTTTTGCATTTTGTTAAATACAATAATAGTACAGGCTACAATAGTAGTTATGGTATTGCATATGTTAAATGCAATAATAGTTATGGTTATGTATTTGATAATGCATTTAAAAATAAAAAGGTTAGTAGTGGTTATGATTTTATTTATGCATTTGCAAGAAAGTGTTTTTATGCAAAGATGTATATTACATAGAAGTTATTACTAATTCTAACTTGATAATGATAATCGGTAGAGATTGAATCTTTGAGATAGAGAGATTTGAATTCTCTCTAGCATTCTATTTGGATGAAAAGCCAAAATATTTTTGGTTTTGATAATTTGATATTTTAATAATTACAAGTAATTATGCATTAGAGTGTTTGCAGTGAAGAAATTGTGACTTTTGCAAGGAATTGACTGATAGTTTTTAAACTAATCTCTTTTGTAGTGATCGAATGATGGATTGTAACTAATACTATTGCAAACGATGAGATCATTATATATAACTATTGTTACATGTAGAGTGAAAAAATGTTAGATGAAAAGTTAAAATGGGAAACTTGGTTTATATAAATATATTACTAACTTTATATGGTTAGACAATGGTGATGTGTGATGGGGAAGAAGGTTACTGCGTTATAAAATCATGCCACGAGGATATTGTGCTCTAAGAATTGTTGGGTAATGTGTCGAGAAAGATGACAACACGACTAATGTATGGGCCTTTGGTTAATAATGTTTGAATGAAATTGTATGCTTCTTTTGTAAAATATCCACAATGAAAAAGGGATGGACTCCCTCATTGTCATTGAGTAAGGGTTGAACCCCCTCACGAAACATTTAATAATATTAATCATTCATTATAGACTGAACTCCCGAAACCTCGGTAAATGACTTAACAATTCAATTTCCTACCGCATAATTCTAAGTTGGAGGGCCCCTTCGATGTGGGCATTATATATCGATCTCAATCATCAACTGGATTTGAACCCAACTAGAACTATCTCTTACTTTGCCTATGATGCCAATGCTTTCTTTGTCGCCTTCTATTTATGCCCCCTTCACTTCTGGTGCTTTCGCTCCCACAAAGAAAAACATTTGTTGGTTTTTCCCTTTAGGGTTTCTAGGGTAATATTAGTGTTTATTTGTGTTCTTGTCTATTTGGTTTATCCTATCATTAATGTCACCTTACATATTGTTTGGAATTATCTCATTCATCATGTTTTTAATAAGCCCCAACTAATGGATTGATGTTAATGATGCAAAGTTGCATCTAAATGCATTATGTTGGCAAGTTGCACTAATGATTATTCTGTTATGTAAATAACTACTCCATTTCTATGGTTACTTCACTTAATGATGTGGTTGTATCAATTTATGTTTAGTTAAAGAGTATGTGATAAGTCATTCGAGGGATTCTACATATTGATAACATTTGTAAAAAAAAAATGATCTTGTGTATTTTGTGCAAGGTATAAAGAGTGATGTTACAAGTGGTATTAGAGCCCAGGTTGCAACACTTACACTTCTTGGGTTATGTGAAAACGTGAAGCAGTAGAGGTATGATGCTCTTGGGTGAAGCTCGTGTATGATACTAATGAAATTGCATTGCAATGTATGAATTAGACTACATTTAATATGAAATGCATAATAGTGCTAATGATTGCGTTGAAGAATAAAAGTGTTGATGGCATTAGGTTCTCATGTTGATAAAAGGTAGTTCAAAATCCCGTTGCATTTGATTATAATTAAATTATGGAAAATCTTGGACATTCACACGGTAAATAATGATAATGCGGATTAGGATTGACTACCAACCTTTGTATCCATATTGTTATGATAAAGTTTACTAATGCATTAAATGCTTGGAATTACAATGCATTGCTTACATTTTTTGTAAAAGAATAAATGCATGTAGTTTTTTGTCAATAATAAGAACAATATGATAGTGAAAGAGTGTGGGAAGGCGTACATATGTTAAGGCAATGAGTGGGTTGTGCTTGATGTTGTTGATAGCATGCTAGAATGTTTAAAAAACATTAAATAACCCTCTTGAATATTAAGAATAAGCAATGAGTCAGATGGCAGGTCTTGTTAAGTTCTTATTAACAAAGTATAAGGATGCTTGGTATGACCATAATGGTTAATGGTTGATTGTATCTTGTTGTGAAATTACCTTGAATTTACATTGAATTTACGATAGTTGGGTGGCATTGGCTATTTAGTATATTGCACTATCCTCCTATGAATTATCATTGCATGACATCATTCATGGCAATTGAAATACTAACAAATCATATGTGAAATGGTCCAAAAATTATTAGCCTTATCCCTGAAGGCATATTGCAATAGGTTTATTGGAATATACATCATCCGTTTTTTGTTTATTTCTAGAGTTGTAAATAATTTGATAGCAGTAGTTCATTATGATATTATTGGTTTAATAGTGACAATACATTGTTTGAATTTGCATCTGTTATTTTGAATTAAAATTGGCTTCTAAGATGAAACCATTATATGTTATTGACACTTAGTTACTAATAGTAATTTTATGATTCGAGTTATGTATGGGAAATTATAGGATTTTGTGCATATTAATATATTATGTAAGAAAAAAGTTGATGGCTACGGATGTGGATATTGTTTAACCATGAATTAGAATGATTTTAAATTATTGAATATCACAAGAACTTAAATCACAATAGCATTAGTGCCTTGTAAAAGTGTATGATTTAATGGAATTGCATTGTTTGGCAGGGACAATGTGTTGTTGGAAAAGAATCATTATGACTTTCTCATTAGCAGACGTAGTGCTTATATTCACATAATCTTTTCCATGAAATTATAAAACATTCATGCAAATTTAACTTATTAAAATATCCATGCATTAGTAAATATCCTATGAATTACAGGTAATATGATGATTGCATACCATTACTAGGAAATGTAAGAATTCCATGTCATTAGTTGTGAAGCATGTGCATGTGTACCTTTCTGTAATAGGGACAAAAAGAAAAGGGTTGTGGTATTTCATATTAGTTTTAAAACATACATAAATGGTAATTAGTGTGATAAGGGCAGCAAAGATTATTTTATAGCTTAAGAATGTCATATACATTTATCAGTATATGTTGTGTGTGAGTTTATTGAAGTCCTACATTTCAAGTCGTATCACCACTCATCATAAGGGACTCAAGTAAAGATTTACTTGAGTCCTTGATGATGGGTGGTGATACCACTCGAAACGTAGTGTTGAATTTCCATGATCTTGGGTCTAGGTTAGAATCTTAGAATCTTTGACACTACCAAACCAATAATCTCAACAAAAGCTACTTTGCACAGCAGAAAATATAAAGCAGTAAATCACACATGCACAAGTATAAAAAACTTTTTTCAAAATAATCTAAAAATATGTACAACCCAATCTTTATTATATTAAACCAACTGAGTAATACAATAGTCAGGGCTCCCATACAAGAGATATAAGATACAATGACAATCTCGTTGTAGTCTCTATGTTGTGTCTCATCATGTCGGCCCTTCGCTTTTGTTCTACTCTCTAGATGCCACTTAGTCCATCAAGAGACAACACATAGAGTCTCCTAGAGGGTTGCCACATATCACTACTGCAAGTCGCTTCTGCTACAATGAACATGGGTTGATCCAATCTTCTCTCTAAGCTGGACAATACCTGAGCTCCAATCTGCCTTCTAGTAGCCTCTTTCATCCATCAAAGAGCTACATATAGGCTCAACAACTTCACCCAAACTTTAGTGGTCAAACTCTCTTTATGATTTCTATTCATGGGCTACTTTGGGTAGCGAACACGCTACCCTCCACTAGTCCAATGGCACCCAATCTAATCACTGCAACATCTACTCCTAGTTGAGGTCTCCAACTTCCCAAATCAACCTCAATGCATGGCACTTACAGGCTGCAACAAAAACTAATCCAAAATTGATCGTTCACTAGGACCCAACACTTACAAGAATGTACTAAAGTACATACCTTTTTCTCATCATTTATGGGTATGTTTCTCTTCTATCAACTTCGATCTGGTTAGGGCAAGACCATAGTCATTTAAAACCCTTATTTTCTGCCTAGACTTGCTCTCTACATCTACGATAGTCCTTCTTTGAGAATTTGTGCTACACCATTTCAATCATGGGATGTTCTAACCCTCAACCAAACCTTGGCCCCTCCTTTAATCACTGCAGAATGCTTCATATTTCCTCCACATGCATGCAACAACCTTGTTTGAGGACATTCCACCCATAAACAAGCCCCAAATCATGCCAGACCTTGACACATACTCCTCAACCTTCCTTCACAACAATTCAGTCACCAAAAAGCCCTAAGAGGACTTCCTTTTCCTCACTAGTTTCCTTCCTTTGCCTATGACCAACACAAAATTGGTCTTCCTTCTTCAATCAGTTCCTCTTGTATTGTGTTTCTCACTTTGGATGTGAGAAATGACACTCTATTCACCTCATATTTATATCCAATATGAGGGCTCCATCAAAACGTCATTAGAAGTCTTAAAAAGTTGTCATAAGGCTCATTAACATCTAACCCTGAACTTGTGCCACAATCCCCACACATAACTTTCAAAAATTCATAACTCCATTTCTTCAACTTAGAATTGGATGATTTTCAACGCATCATATTTGTGTCAATGAGTACTATCATCCTTATCCATCACATGTCGAAATGTGTCCATGGTTTTGGCCCAAACAATGATGGGCGCAAAACCCCAACCTTGGGTTCCAATCCCACAAGTAACTCTTGTGGTGCTCCACCCTCCAAACCCAAAACCCTAGGGCTTGGAGAACCTCCCAAGCTACTCAAAATCAACACTCCCTCTTAGTAAGGGAGGTACTTCCAACATTAAGAATTAACTCATCATCATCATCACTACTCACCTCACCCAAATCTTGGCACTCACCACTACAACAATCCTTATAGCATGAACTATGCCTCTCTCAGAAGTGTCAGTATCACTATAAGCATCCTGCTTCTTCTTCTTTTCTTGTATCACTTTCCAATCCCTCCATTCCTTTCTGGCAGATGTGGAAGAACCCTTGTTCCCCACTGGCCATGTGCTCTTCTTGGGCTGCAAAGTCTCGCTCTAAATCTATAAGCTCCCGCTAGAACTCAACTCCCTATGAGCCTATGGAACCTGGACCTTCTTCTTTGGAACCAATACCTACCTCTCTGAAGATGAACCTACAACTGATTCTCTAGAACATGCACTTGGTCCTCCTTCTTCTTCCCATGATCCATAGTCTTTCTTGTCAACTTGTATATGCCATACTCTCTAACTCCAAGTACAATACCTGTCGAGCTAGAACCTCTAGGTATGATTCTTGCCTTCCCATCCTAGAAAAAGACCTGAAACCCCTTCTTCTCAATCATCGAGATAGATATTATGCTATATCTGAGTCCTGGTTCAAATAGTACATCCTAGAACCACATCACCCATTCTGTCTCCATCCTGAATGGCACAACTCTTGATCCTCGGATCTCCTTCTTGTTAGCCTCCTGCTGCAGCAGGTTACTCATCTTTCATGATTGACATTTTTTCATGCCAAATATGTCATTCTTTGCATACTGCAATGTTCCATATTTACTACAGAGGCCAGAAAAGGATGCCAGGAGAATGTGCCACTTCAAGTGCCACTGTTGTGTTCCAATTTTGATATACTATTCCATTTTGAAGAACTCTCGGTTGAAGGGAGGTCCAAACAGTTTAAACTTGGTCTCCCTAGGTTTCAATTTTCTGTTTTAGGATATAGAGAATTAACATCTGTCCAAACAGCCTAATCTTGGCAGATTCCTAGATAGGTAGAGAAGCAAGGGTGCTCAACAGCCTAATCTGAGCCCTGGATGAAATAAGTGTAGATATATATAGGAGGACAGAAAAAGAAAAAGTTGAACAGCTGGGTCTGCAAGTCTAAGTGCACCCAAACTGAAAAGAAGAGAAGTGCTAGGTAAGTAGGTTGGGTAGGTAGTTTTGAGGTTGCAGAATGTTGATTTGTGATCAATTTCATGTTTTCAAGTGTCATATCTGTTCAGGTCACAATTATCAAGAAGTGGCCATTTGAAGGACTCAAGCGAGGCATGTCTAACTCCCCCTTCTTCCTCCTTCCCCAAATCACTCACTAACCTCCCAAAGAGGTCAAGATCTACTTGATATCTCTCAGCTTCACCATTTTCATATCAACTGCCTTGGTAAAGATCTGCTTTGACCAAGGAATATTCATACTCCCGTTATAAACCATTTTTCCCCTTAAAAAGCCTGAGATTCACATACTTAGTGCTTTCTTGTCACCTATCATATTAACTACTAACTTTTATTATATAAGCTCCCTATCTATTTCCCCCTTCCCCTACTAAAAACCATGTTAATAACTCCCATATATATTTATCCCTTCCCCCCTGGTTGAAACATAACCATAAGTACGCTTGGGAATTGCTAAGTTTATCCGAAACATAGCAGGAACCCTTATCTTGCCCCTTTAAAACCATCTTCCAATGCAATGGACTCCTTCCAAAGCATGAAATTATTTTTTTTGGTTATCAGACCTCCTCCGAGGCCTCGAGTACTCTTCAAAACCATATTTTCCCTTCTTCCAATCGCAATAACCCTTGCTGACTGCCTTAACATTCTTCCGATCCCTTTGGACCCCCTCCGACGCGATCATCGCAGTCGGAGGACTCAAAGGTAATGTTGCTCGTTTTGGTTCTTCCCGATGGATGCTTCGTCGATACCATTTCGCAAATCGGCGTATCGGAAATACTATATGCCACATATATATGCCCCTTCCCCTTTTTCGCCGATGCGATATCGCTAGTCGGCGATCAGCGGTCGCAACAGTCATGTTCCCAAAGTACATGCCGCTTCCTCTTGCTCCGATGCGACATTTCCATCGCATCAAAGGAGCATATCACATCGCAAAAACATACCATGCACTGCACCATCCAACACCCTGCCACGTCACTCGCCGTACCAAGAGCCACTGCTAATGTCATGCTGACGTCACCCGCCAAAGAAGGGCGCGCAAGCGCAGAAAAGCATCTTAGGAGGCCCGAATTCAAATTCTGAGGCAGTTTTTGATGCACGATTAGCGCCATCGCTACAGGAAATGGGCCATATTGGAGAATATTTAGGGAATCTTTTGATTCCATAGCCGTTTTTGCGCCGAAAAGAGCAGAAAAGGCCCAGTTTTGCAGTTTTAAACATACCGGAAGAAAGAGAAAGACCCGGTTTAGGCATTAAAGAGTATCAGAGTAGATGTGAAGCTAGAATCCATGTTAAAGAGTATCGGTGTTGTGGCAAAGTGTATCAGTGAAGATCTTCTCAGGGCTCGAGACAAATAAAACATTAAAAGAAATCCTGGAAAGTCAAGAAGCAGTTAAGGAACCATTCAAAGCTCATCATCACAGTGGCTGCACATTAAAAATCACATAATATCAGTAGACCAAAGCTCAAAGCTCAGTTATTGCAGCAGCACTGCTCCAAGTCACAGAGGACGCTACATTAACTCCTTTGGATCCAGTTGCTTCTGACGCAGCTCAATAGATATTTTATTTGCATTTAATTTCGACACAAGTTTAGGTTTTAAAACCCTTTTCCCGCAGACCTGTTTAGGTCGGTTGTAATAAATACTTTTCGATGTTTTACCTATAAAGAGGGCCCTGAACAATGTAACGAGGGTTGGTTTTTGTTGGTTAGATGTTTTGCTTGAGCAGAGACTCGCACTGTATATTTGATCATTTCTATAATCAAAGACTGCTTACGAGCTTTGGAGAATGAATTGTGTACTGTGTTTAATGGTTGAAGAGTGACTGTGGAATTCTTGTGCTAATACATGACTCAATAAGTGCTTCTTACCTCTGTGTTTCATTCATATATCATTATCTAAGCATCAGAAAGAAAGAATAGCTTAGAATTTGTTTAAGTACACTCTATGCTCAATTTCTGCTGTTTCTTTATGTTTTCATATGTTTTAGGCATAAATATGAATTCCATCTGGCTCATATTTGCCCTAATTCACCATGTGTGACAGTTATCCAGGGATCCTTAATTTCCCCTAGATAGAGTTCATCTCCTTCCCTCTGTTAAGTTGATTGAGAGATTCTTAATTGCCTCTCATTCCTTACATTTCACTCCGTCTCTTTAGCTTGAAGGTTGTTTCATGTGCATCTACCTTGCTCCATATTCCTCTTGTAATTAGGAAAGCCTACCTGCGGTTTTACTCCTTGACTCCATGCCCAATGGTTCGAAACTTATCACTCTATGCATGACTCTCTGCTTTGAAAGCATCTTCCTTCCATTCGAAAACCATCCAAACCTAAACAAAACCCACTGAAACCAATAGCTAGCCTAAAAGTATGATCAACAAAGCTAAATCAGCAAGAGAGAGCCTTCTCTGATTATAGGTGGGCTAGAACCTGTAATCCAAAGATTGGTTTGTGGTTACCTCGGCCGTATCCCTTCAAGAGCTTAGGGACAACCTGAGTGTTAACATAATGGAGACTCCACTGGGGACCTTTCTCAGATAATCTCTCAAAACCAGTCCGAAGCTCCGCAGAGAAAGAAACCGACCTCAAAAATTTTCTATTAACTTATATTCTTAGAAAAATTCCCGAAAAAACAAGCTAGAAGCTGGATCCCAAGAAGCATTCACGTCACACAAGATCAAATCCAGATCCAAATCCCCAGTTGTTTTTGATAACCCCAACATAAGTCATAAGATCCTTAGAAAACAAGAGCAACAAGAAGGTTTGACTGCTTCCAGTCCCGAAATAGTTCAGCGTAGCCATTTAGCAACCCCTATTAAAGTTATGTTCTGTTCAAACCCTACTTCCCCTGGTTCATCATCCACTTCTACAAACCCTGTTTCCACACCTCCATCCACTGCGCATACCACCACTACCAATCCTATTATCCCAGTTACTCCAGTTGTTCCACTTATCCCTGTTAATATGGCGAACAGATATGCACCTTTACAGCTGCCTGCAAATCCCGGGGCTATGCCTCAGGATTATCAGACTAAAATTACCTATTTTGATGGCACAAATTCCTGCACAGCCCTTCAGCATACAAATAAAATGCAGGATTACTTTGAGAGTTATGATATTGATGATGACAGTATAAGAATGAAGATTTTTGTCCAAAGTTTGACCGGTGATGTCAGGACTTGATTTAGAGCATTCCCAGCCAATTCCATAGGAGACCCAGAAGCCTTATATCATTCCTTTATCAATAGGTGGGAGAAAAAGAAAGACCCCTTGCACATATTGTCTGAATATGACACTATTCAAAGAGGCCCTCAAGAGACTGTTTTGGATTACTGTGCAAGGTTCAATAATGTCTACAATGCAATACCATAGAACTTAAGACCTCCACCTGATCTCGCTTTGTACAAATTCCCTGATGGTTTTGATGCTGAAATGGCTTATCAGCTAAGGGAAAGAGCCCCTCAAAGCCTTGCAGAGATGCAAAATGTTGTTGTTAGCGTGGAGGCAAACCTAATCGCCAAAAGAAACAGAGCTAGAACTGAGAGAAGAACTACCTTTAAGGAAGAACCCTCAGCCTTAGACCAGAAATTGGATGCTATTATCAGTGGCATGCATAGGCTAGGAGACAGAGTAGAGAGTGTTGAGAGGAAATCATCATGGGAAGGGAAACATCCCAACACCATAAGGAATCCAAACTTCAGGAAAAATCAAACCACAAATGCTGGAAGAGCTAGTCCTGACCATGATATTAGACCTCCTTTCCAAGAAAACTACGCAGAGGCATCCACATCCAGTGAGCCCACAGAAGAGAATCACATAAACTTGATAGAATCAAAAAATGAGCAGCCAATATTTCTCACTCAAGAAGACCAAGACTGCCCTGATATAAAACAGTTTCATACCAAAATGGGAGAGTCTTTTGATTTTAAACAAGGTTATGATTCTGATGTATATGAGGTCCACAAACAATATAAGTTGAGAACAAGAACCATTGATGTCCCCGCATCTAGAAAAACAAAGGACAGCAAACAGCCTAATAAGATCAAAGGCAAGGTTGTCATAACAGAACCAGCTGATATTGTTGTCCCAAACACGCATCAAGTGACTATAGAGGACATATCAGACATACAACCTCTACCTTCTTCTTCCTCAAAAGAAAATATGGACGACACTCCAAAAAATCTTCCCAAGACAGAAATACCACAAACTGTCATTCAACATAGCATAGACAATCCAAAGGAAAACACAGAGAGTATTCTAGAAAAGGAGAAATCTGCTACTATTAACGCTAAGAATCCATCAGAAAAACCATTCAATTTAGAAGCAGAGATTGGAAAACTTAAAATATCCATTCCCCTCTCAGAACTTGCCAAACATGATGTATATAGGCAACAAATTCAAAGATCACTTCAACTTCCAGAGGTTAGGGATGATGTAAATGTTCTAGATGATACCCCTGAGCTACTGTTTGGTCCAAGTTAATGGAAAAACAACCTATGGATCTGTTCCACCTTTTTATGTCAGTCTGTACATACATGACAAAATCTTGCACAATGCTATGTTTGACTCAGGTGCCTCACACAATCTTATGCCCAAAGCTGTGATGGAAAAGCTAAACCTTGATGTCACAATACCCTACAAGGATCTTTACTCCTTTGACTCAAGTCAAGTCAAATGCTTAGGCTTAATCAAAGACCTTTTTGTGTCTTTAGTCCAACTTCCCAACAAGACAATCCTAATGGACGTAGTAGTCGCTGACATTCCAACAAAATATGGTATGCTCCTATCAAGATCATGGGGAGAAAAACTCCAAGGATCCCTTCAACTCGACCTCTCTTATGCCACTATTTCTGTCTTTGGGCAACCAAAGAGACTGTATAGAGAAACACTAATGAAGTATGTGGTGAGTAGAGAGGAAATGCCCCATACTCAATCCATTCTGATATGGATTCATTTATTCTTTTTAATGAGGATAATGATCCTCCAACTGATGAGAAGCCTCTAGCTCTAGATCTAGAGACATGCATAAATGTAGAACCGGTTGCCCATGCCCATGAAATAATCACAACAGTCAAGGCGACCAGTAAACAAGAAGAACCTCCTCAAACTGAAGTTCTAGATCTGCCCAATCCTAAAATAATTGAAACTCTTGATACAAACCAACAACAAGAAATTACATGGTATTTAGAGTTTGATGGTTCTGTCAACAAGTTAGGAGCAGGGGCAGGGGTATGGATTCACAATACACATGACAATCATGCAGAAGGCCATGCCTACAGGCTAAACTTTAGATGTACCAACAACATGGCAGAGTATGAAGCTCTCCTCTTAGGCCTAAAACTACTCAAAGCTCTAGGAACTACAAAAGTGTCCATTCTAGGTGACTCCGATTTGATTATCCAACAAATGAAGGGCAGCTTTGTTACTAATGACAACAGGATGAGGGCCTATAGGACTACTGCAACAGATATACTTAACACCTTCGCTGAATCCGAGCTTGCCAAGATTTCTAGAAACCATAACATACACGCTCACAGTCTAGCCACTTTTGCCAGTACATGCAAGCTTCCCTTTGATCCAAATCACCATTTTACTGCTGAGATAAAACATAGGCCCGCTGTTCCTAACAATATTAGAGATTGGCAAGTATTTGAAAATGATGCCCACATTAACAATTTCCTCACCCTTGAGGGCGAGTTTTTAAATTTAAATATTGACATGGAGGCCGTGAACAATTCCCAACAACAAACAAATGAAAATCAGCAGGCTGTAACAGCTGCAATAGAAAAAAAAATCCTGAAACTAACTGTTTTTGACAATGCAAACATAGAACAGCTGAAACATATGCATTTAGAGGAAACCGCCAAAGCAAAGGCTGAGTTCATTGATCTGAAGAATAATTTTTTGCCTGCTGGCCTTACTCCATTGGAAGATATGTTTGATGACAATGATGTGCCCAAAAAGCCAAAAATGGAGGATGTTGCTATAGAAGAACACAATATAGGGACAACAGAACAGCTCAAAATGATTAAGTTGTCCAAAAATATACCCCCTGATCAAAAGCCAAAGTATGTGGATTTGTTCAAAGAGTTCCAAGATGTATTCGCTTGGAGTTATGAGGACTTTAAGTCCTATGACACCTCAGTGATTCAACATACCATTCCCTTAAAACCAAATCAAAAACCATTCAAGCAAAAACTTATCAGAATAAACCCTATGCTTCTTCCCCTCATTGAGAAGGAAGTAAAGAGAATGTTTGAAGCAGGCATTATAGCACCCATCAGATTCTCTGAATGGGTATCCAATCTGGTTCCCACAAGGAAAAAATCAGGTGAGATCAGACTGTGTGTAGACCTAAGAAACTTAAACCATGTCTCTTTAAAAGACCACTACCCTTTGCCTAAAATGGACCACATCCTACAAAGAGTAGTGGGTTCCTCTAGAATTTCTTTACTAGATGGATTCTCAGGTTTCAATCAAATACTCTTTCACCCAGATGATCAAGACAAGACAACCTTTACTACACCCTGGGGAACATTTAAGTATGTTAAAATGCCTTTCGGGCTAAAGAACACTGGTGCCACCTTTCAAAGGGCAATGGATATTGCATTTGCCAAGGAAATCCATGAATTCCTTGTTGTCTATCTTGATGACTTGACCCCTTTCTCTAAATATGATCAGGGGCACCTCAAACACTTAAAGCAGATCTTCATAACATGCAGGAAATATGGCATTTCCTTGAACCCCAAGAAGTCCATGTTTGGCCTTGAGGAAGGGAAGTTGCTAGGCCACATCATCTCAAAATACGGTATCAGAATCGATCCGGAAATAATTTTAGCAATCCTTCAAATTCCATACCCAAGAAACGTAAAAGAGTTGCAAGCATTCCTTGGAAAGATAAATTTCCTAAGGATATTTATCCCAAACTTAGCAGAAATGATAAGACTGCTAAGTAACATGTTAAAAAAGGATGCCAAGGTAAGACGGTCTCTGGAAACCAAGCAGCGTTTTGAAAGTATCAAAGCCGCCTTGACTCAAATGCCCGTGCTCACAAGTCCACAATTTGACAAGGATTTCATCATCTTTTCCTTTGCTTCGCAACACACGATAGCTGTTGTCCTTCTGCAAAAGGATGATCAAGGAAATGAAAATCCTATTGCATTTTTCAGCCGAGCCTTAAGAGATGCACCTTTAAAATACAAAATCATGGAAAAACAGGCCTATGCCCTTGTTAAAGCCATCAAAGACTTCAGAGTTTATATTTTTTATTCACGCGTGATTGCCTATGTCCCAAACTCTGTTGTAAAAGACATATTAACTCAAGAGGGACTAGAAGGCAAAAGAGGCAAATGGATTGCCAGTATCCTTGAATATGACATTGAGATAAAACCCACAAAGCTGATACAGGGACAAGGTTTAGCCAAGCTAATGTCCGAAACAAATCTTCAGGCCTTAGACATCAACCAGCTAGACAATGAACAGGAGCTGGTGACTCCACAGATCAGTGAAACCTTTTTACAATCCCCATGGTATGCCGATATTTGCTATGTATTGTTAAACCTGTGTGCTCCCCCGGGATTGTCCAGAACCAAGAAAATATTTTTGAAGATGAAAGCTCTAAAGTTCTGTGTTTTAGATGGTGCCCTATTTTGGAAAAATCATGAAGGAATACTGCTAAACTGTTTAACCATAAATGAAACCAACAACATCATGAAAGAGTTCCATGCAAGGGACTGTGGAGTGCATCTATATTGGAATTCCACTGCTGACAATATTTTAAGGGCTGGTTATTATTGGCCCTCTCTATTTGCAAATGTCAAAAAATTTGTTGTCTCATGTCACAAATGCCAAATCTTTGAAGGAAAAAGAAAACTTCTCCCTTTTCCCCTTAAGCCTATCTCAACCGAACAACCTTTTCAACAATGGAGTCTTGACTTCATAGGTGAAATCCACCCCTCTTCTTCAGGCCAACACAATTGGATTTTAACAGCCACCGACTATTTCACCAAGTGGATTGAGGCCATCCCATGTAGGCAAGCCAATGACTCCACTAATCTGGTTCCTTGAAGACAATATCCTTTCTAGATTTGGCTACCCTGAGAAAATCATCACTGACAATGCTCCTTCCTTCAAATCCAAAAAGATGATCAACTTCTGCCATAAGTTTCACATTACCTTGGGCCACTCTACAGCCTACTATCCTCAAGGTAATGGCTTGGCCGAGTCATCCAACAAAAGCCTCATCAACATCATAAAGAAGGTGTTGGAGGAAAACAAAAAGAACTGGCACCGGAAGCTCACAAATGCCCTGTGGGCAGACAGAGTTTCAACCAAGAAATCCATTGGGATGAATGAGCTAGTATATGGCATGGAAGCCAAATTTCCTTCATCTTTGGGCATTCCTATTATCAAGTTGTTGCCAGAGATTCAGGCTGAACCAAATGATATTCAAAGAAGAATTAATCAGACCATTCACCTTCAGCAAACCAAAGAGCAAGTGTATGACAGAGCCCAAATTTTGCAGGAAAAGCTCAAAATAAGGTTTGATAAAGGAGCCAAGGTTGAGGATTTCCGTGTTGGAAGAAAAGTTTTAAAGTGGGACTCACGGAGAGAAGACAAAGGCAAACATGCTAAGTTTTATTTTCTGTGGAAAGGTCCATTCATTATCAGCGCAGTGCAAGGCAACAACACATATTTCCTCAAATCCAAAGATGGCAGCACAACCGAAGAGGGTCCTGTAAATGGCAGAATGTTGAAACATTATCGAGATCCCTTTTAAATGGATACAATGCCCCTATGTATATATTTGTATAGTGATCTCTGTATATATGTCAGCCCTGTCCTTTTTATGTTTGCATAAGCAAGCCGATTTCTTGCAACCGAGAAGCGAAGTTATGGAGACACATCAAAGGCAGTCCTCTATTTTAGTAAATCAGTCACGACATCATTCTTAGGAGAAATAGCGCAGCAAAGTTTATAAGGCACAGCCCATGCAAATCATTCATTTCAAAAGGCTCCGTCTTTTGCATTGGTTTTAGTATAGGGTACAGCGAAATGTTGAGTGAAAAAAGCAATAAAAATACAGAAGGATGCTCAGGACCAATTGAGATATATTTGAAAGCACTCAAGGGATTAAGCGATAGTGTCGTATTTTACAGCGATTCATGTCGGAAGGAGGTTGCGTTCAGAATTTTAAACTTCAATCACCTGACAGCTAGCAAAAGGGAATGCTCTTGTTGATTCTTTGTTTTGAATCATATTGGAGACTGACACTCAGGGCACTTTGGACATTTAGAGCAACCATAACAGGATAAGAACACTGATGTATATCATAGAGAAATCAATTAAAAATGTTGCAATCAGGCTTCCACAACTTTGGTCAATAGCATTAAAAGGGAGGAACATTTTTGTTTTACATCAGCAACCTTCTCAAAGACAGAGTTAAAGCAAAATGCCTCAGTTTGACCCATGTATTGAGACTATTCCAAAGGGCAGTGCTCAGGTAGCATTATGCACAACATTAAGCGCGCAGAAGAAAGCAGGAGATGCTATATAGTTCATAGTAATTCAGTCGGGGATAAGTGTTGTTATTTTTCCAAAGTTTCAATCATTTAACAAATAGCAGAAAGAAGTGTTCCTAATCCACAGCAACAACAGAAGACCAAGGCAGTCTGACCTTCTATTCTTGACTTTTCACAAGGAAAAGCCATCCCCAAGTGGAGCCACTGTTAGCCTCCTACTGCAGCAGGTTACTCTTCTTTCATGATTGACATTTTTTCATGCCAAATATGTCATTCTTTGCATACTACAATGTTCCATATTTACTACAGAGGCCAGAAAAGGATGCCAGGAGAATGTGCCACTTCAAGTGCCACTGCTATGTTCCAATTTTGATATACTATTCCATTTTGAAGAACTCTTGGTTGAAGGGAGGTCCAAATAGTTTAAACTTGGTCTCCCTAGGTTTCAATTTTCTGTTTTAGGATATAGAGAATTAACATCTGTCCAAACAGCCTAATCTTGGCAGATTCCTAGATAGGTAGAGAAGCAAGGGTGCTCAACAGCCTAATCTGAGCCCTGGATGAAATAAGTGTAGATATAGATAGGAGGACAGAAAAAGAAAAAGTTGAACAGCTGGGTCTGCAAGTCTAAGTGCACCCAAACCGAAAAGAAGAGAAGTGCTAGGTAAGTAGGTTGGGTAGGTAGTTTTGAGGTTGCAGAATGTTGATTTGTGATCAATTTCATGTTTTCAAGTGTCATATCTGTTCAGGTCACAATTATCAGGAAGTGGCCATTTGAAGGACTCAAGCGAGGCATGTCTAACTCCCCCTTCTTCCTCCTTCCCCAAATCACTCACTAACCTCCCAAAGAGGTCAAGATCTGCTCGATATCTCTCAGCTTCACCATTTTCATATCAACTGCCTTGGTAAAGATCTACTTTGACCAAGGAATATTCATACTCCCGTTATAAACCATTTTTCCCCTTAAAAGCCTGAGATTCACATACTTAGCGCTTTCTTGTCACCTATCATATTAACTACTAACTTTTATTATATAAGCTCCCTATCTATTTCCCCCTTCCCCTACTAAAAACTATGTTAATAAATCCCCTATATATTTATCCCTTCCCCCCTGGTTGAAAGATAACCATAAGTACGCTTGGGAATTGCTAAGTTTGTCCGAAACATCGCAAGAACCCTTATCTTGCCCCTTTAAAACCATATTCCAATGCAATGGACTCCTTCCAAAGCATGAAATTCTTTTTTTTGGTTATCGGACCTCCTCCGAGGCCTCGAGTACTCTTCAAAACCATATTTTCCCTTCTTCCAATTGCAATAACCATTGCCGATTGCCTTAACATTCTTCCGATCCCTTTGGACCCCCTCCGACGCGATCATCGCGGTCAGAGGACTCAAAGGTAATGTTTCTTGTTTTGGTTCTCCCTGATGGATGCTTCGTCGATACCATTTCGCAAATCGGCTTATCGCAAATACTATATGCCACATATATATGCCCCTTCCCCTTTTTCGCCAATGCGATATCGGTAGTCGGCGATCGGCGGTCGCAAGAGTCATGTTCCCGAAGTACATGCTGCTTCCTCTTGCTCCGATGCGACATTTCCATCGCATCAAAGGAACATATCGCATCACAAAAACATACCATGCACTGCACCATCCAACACCCTACCACGTCACTCGTCGTACCAGGACCCACCGCTGACATCATGCTGACATCACCCACCAAAGAAGTGCGTGCAAGCATGGAAAAGCATCTTAGGAGGCCCGGATTCAAATTCTGAGGCAGTTTTTTATGTGCGATTAGTGCCATCTCTACGGGAAATGGGCCATATTGGAGAATCTTTAGGGAATATTTTGATTCCATAGCCGTTTTTGCGCCGAAAAGAGCAGAAAAGGCCCGGTTTTGCAGTTTTAAACATACCAAAATAAAGAGAAAGACCTGGTTCAGGAATTAAAGAGTATCATAGTAGATGTGAAGCCAGAATCCATGTTAAAGAGTATCGGTGTTGCGGAAAAGTGTATCAGTGAAGATCTTCTCAGGGCTCGAGGAAAATAAAACATTAAAAGAAATCCTGGAAAGTCAAGAAGCAGTTAAGGAACCATTCAAAGCTCATCATCACAGTGGCTGCACATTAAAACTCACATAATACAGTAGACAAAAGCTCAAAGCTCATTTATTGTAGCAGCACTGCTCCAAGTCACAGAGGACGCTACATTAACTCCTTTCGATACAGTTGCTTCCAACGCAGAGCAATAGATATTTTATTTGCATTTAATTTCGGCACAAGTTTAGGTTTTAAAAACATTTTCCCGCAGACCTGTTTAGGTCGGTTTTAATAAATACTTCTGGATGTTTTACCTATAAAGAGGGCTCTGAATAATGTAACGAGGGTTGGTTTTTGTTGGTTAGATGTTTTGCTTGAGCAGAGACTCGCACTATATATTTGAGCATTTCTATAATCAAAGGCTGCTTATGAGCTTTGGAGAATGAATTGTGTACTGTGTTTAATGGTTGAAGAGTGACTGTGGAATTATTGTGCTGATACATGACACAATAAGTGCTTCTTACCTCTATTTTTCATTCATATATCATTATCTAAGTAGCAGAAAGAAAGAATAGCTTAGAATTTTTTTAAGTACACTCTATGCTCAATTTCTGTTGTTTCTTTATGTTTTCATCTGTTTTAGGCATAAATATGAATTCCATCTGGCTCATATTTGCCCTAATTCACCATGTGTGACAGTTATCCAGGGATTCTTAACTGCCCCATATTCCTCTTGTAATCAGGAAAGCCTACCTGTGGTTTTACTCCTTGACTCCATGCCCATGGTTCAAAACTTATCACTCTATGCATGCCTCTCTGCTTTGAAAGCATCTTCCTTCCATTCGAAAACCATCCAAACCTAAACAAAACCCACTGAACCCAATAGCTAGCCTAAAAGTATCATCAACAAAGCTAAATCAGCAAGAGAGAGCCCTCTCTGATTACAGGTGGGCTAGAACCTGTAATCCAAAGATTGGTTTGTGGTTACCTCAGCCGTATCCCTTTAGGAGCTTAGGGAAAACCTGAGTGTTAACACTTCTGACTCTTATCACCCAACACCATGTGCAACTTTGAGTCTCATTCAGCTAGAGTCTCAAAGACCTCCTGTGACACTGTCATATGTTTTGATGCACCACTATCCACATACCATCCATCCTCATCGATAGTACCCTGCGAGAAATGAGAGATCATATAAAATTCCTCCTCCTCTAACCTCCTAGTGAGAGGATCTATCTGAGCAGAGGTGGAAACACTGGCAACCTACTTCCCTTTCTTCTTCTCATCATCTCCCTTCTTCTTCATGATACATAACGAAAAATGACCCATCTCGCCATAGTTGAAACACTTGACTTTAATCAAGTACTTATTTTTCTTACCTTTTATTCGTGCTTCAAGTGACACATCATCATCAAAAGTCTTCTTCTTCGAATGAAGATCCTCGTCTCACAACTCTTCGTGAATGAAGTCATCCCACAGCCTATTCCATTCTAGCAACTTCTCTTTGGAAACAATCCCCTTGATGAAGGGCTTCCATTCCTTGGTGAAACCTTTCGAAGCAATCCTCACCATATCAAAATCTGAAATAGTCACACCAACGACAGCAAGGTCATCCTTGACATGAGACAATATCGTTAGATACAAAGTCACTCCTTCACCCTGTATCATATTGGTGTACTTCAACTCATCCTCCAATACCAATACTCGGTTCTCATTCTTATTCTGGAAAAAATTCTGAAGAGACATCCACATATCATGTGTAGTGTTCTTCCCTGACGAATGAGCTATTAGGGGATCCTTCACACCATCAAGGATGATCAATCTCACCCTCGTATCCAAATCCTTGTACACTTCCAGCTCCTTCAGGACATTTGGCTTCTTGATGGCTCTCTCGATGAACTCCCATATCTCGTTGACCTACAAGACCAACTTGATCCTTTCCTTCCATGGACTATAGTTGGACAACCCCTCCAACCTGTCCTCATACCAGAGGCCATCCTACAACTTTGACATTGCAATGAGCCCTTCACCTACAATGTGAACAAATCCCTCTTAATTTGTACTCCATTGTGCACACTTTGATTCACTGCCTTCCAAAGTAGCTCAAACATGCTCTGATACCATGTTGAATTTCCACGATCTTAGGTCTAGGTTAGAATATTAGAATCTTTGGTGCTACCAAACCAAGAATATCAACAAAAGATACTTTTCACAGCGAAAAATATAAAGCATTAAATCACACATGCACAAATATAGACAACTTTTTAAAAAATATTGTACAAATATGTACAACCCAATATTCGTTATATTAAACCAACTGAGTAATACAACAGTCTAGGGCTCCCATACAAGGGATACAAGATACAATGACAATCTCACTACAGTCTCTATGTTGTATCTTGTCTTTTCAGTCCTCCACTTCCGTTTTTCTCTCTAACTACCCTTAGTACATTAAGAGAAAACACGTAGAGTCTCTAAGAGGGCTTCCATCTATCGTTGTTGCAAGTCTCTTCTTATACAATGAACATGGGTTGATCTAATATGCTCTTTAGGCTGGCCAATACCTAAGCTCCAATCTTCCTTCTAGTAGCCTCTTTTGTCCATCAAAGGGCTACACATAGGCTCAACAAATTCACCCAAACTTTAGTGGTCAAATTCTCTTTATGACTGCTAGTCACAGGCTACTTTGGGTAGCCAACATGCTGCCCTCCACCAATCCAACGAAACCCAATCCAATCACTGCAACATTTACTCCTAGTTGAGGTATCCAACTGCCCAAATCAACTTCAACACATTGCACTTATAGGTTTCAACATAAACTTATCCAAAATTGATCCTTCACTAAGATCCAACACCTACAATAAAGTACCAAAGTACATACCTTTTTCTCACTGTTTAAGGGTTTGTTTCTCTGTTGTCAACTTTGGTCTGGTTAGGGCAAGACCATAGTTATTTCCAGCCCTTGTTTTCTACCCAGAATTTCTCTCTACAACTGTGGTAGTCCTTCTTTGAGAGGTCATGCTACACCACTTCAATTCTAGGTTGTTCTAGCCATCAACCAGACCTCAACCCCTCCTTTAATCACTACAGAATGCTTCATATTTCCTCCACAGGCCTACGACAGCCTTGTTTGAGGAAAATCCACCCATAAAAAAGCCCAAAATCACTCCAAACTTTGACACCTTCTCCTCATCCCTCCTGCACATAAATTTGGTCACCAAACATCCCCAACAGGCCTTCCTTTTCCTCACTAGTTTCCTTCCTTTTCTGACGGCCAATATAGAATCGGTCTTCCTTATTCAACGAGCTCCTCTTGTGTTGTGATGCTCACTTTGAATGTGAGAAATGCCACTCTATTCACCTCATATTTGTATCCAATATGAGGGCTCCATCAAAATGTCATCATAGAGTTGGATAAGTTTTCATAAGGCTTATTAACATCAAGCTAATCTTGACCTTGTGCCACCATACTCATACATAACTTTCAAAAATTCATAACTCCATTTCTAAAACTCAAAATCGGATGATTTTCAATGCGTCAAATTCATGTCAACGAGTACTATCATCCTCATCCATCACATGTCGAAATGTGTCCATGGTTTTGGCCCAAATAATGAAGGGTGTAAAACCCCAACCTTGAGTTCCAAGCCCACAAGTGACTCTTATGGTGCTCCACCCTCCAAACCCTGCACCCTAGGGCTTAGAGTACCTCCCAAGCTACTCAAAATCAACACATAGGACATCAATAAACTTGCACACAACATATATCCATAAAATTATATCATGTTGGCACAGAAATAGCAATAGGGTTAAGACCTCGGGTTTGGGCATAGGAGGCCAACAAGGCTCTATTGTAGTCTAGCACAATCCCAACATTTTCACCTTACCCAGAATGGATAAGGAGTCCCACCCAAGGCATGCTGCAACATGAGTTAGAGGAGGTTTGGAATATGATACTAGGGAAACCATATCAAAAGATAGAGAGAAAGGAATAGTAACTTAACATCCAATGTAACAAGATCATAAAAGTATATCTATAACAGAGAGACTACCTAAATAGGTGCATATATAAAAATTTTGAATAGACAAAATATCACACATTGAATACAACACTATGATCCCATAACATTCTTCTTCATTACTATCAAAGTAGGAACATTACACAAGGCTCATGGCCTATTCCTTAGTATCAGAACTCTTATAGATGGGATACAAACTCATACAAAGATAATCACGGATTTGTTCTCATAGCTCCACAACATAGGACGAATGGAATTACCGAGAAAAGAACATAACCAACACCTTCTCAATTCTCCTTTATGCTTTGTATCTTCTTATTTCTTTTCCTACATGCTAACCCGAATTGTCAGTTCCTTTTCCCCTACTTCGTTGTCTTCATCCTCGACTGCTCCTACTCTTTCCCTACTCGGTTGTCTCTTATTCTTCCCACCACTCCTCCACAACTACCAGTCTCTTGTCTTTCCTCGATTTTCAGCTCCGCAACTTCCTAATGTCTGTTTACACCACTTGTCACTAGCCTCTTTCTCCACAAAATATCACAAAATGAAGGCCCCAATAGGCCATGACCATAGTTCATTGACTCATCCCCGAGTCAATCTTCCTTTGGTGTCATAGATGTTGTTGATGCTTCTACTGGTGCTATTGCGGGTGCTTCTACTAGTGTTGTTGTTGGTGCTTCCTCTGGTGTTGATGCTCCTTCTTCTTGGTTAGTTTCTTTAAACGAAGGCCCTAATTGAGGTTTATGTGATCAGAGTTACTTGCGTGAAGAATTCAGTCATTGTTTTGGACGTTTGTTGAGATGGTTGTGTCATTAGTAAGGAAGTCCATTGTACTTCCATGTCCTCACTTACCTCCTGTAATGTGTCTATGTGTGCTTGAATCGGGGACCAAAGATTACGGCGTATTTGTTTTGTCCTGGTTGACCCATCTTTGGTTTGTTGGAACTGCTTCCTTTGATCCTTTTCCTTTGTGTTCTTGATAGTGGTGAGGAGCTGATTAACTCAGTTTTGAAGTGGGTAGACAGACTAATTCTTCTTTGCCGGGATTCTTGACCAGTCATGAACCTACTATAGTAAGGTGTATGCATCATTCGTGGACTCGACAATGGAGTCCTTTAGATCAGTTGCAGTGGTAACCCTTTACTCAATCTCATTGGGATATGTTGTGACAAGTTCTGGTAATGCACTCCTCGTAGTGGCAATGGTTTTCCTGAGCTCTTGGTTGGTTGTGATTAAATCATTGCACGTGGTCTGGATATCGTCACAGAATTCAACTAGAGTGCAAGATGAGATATATTTTGGAGCACTTGTTACAACATCATAAATGGATGGCCACAGTGCCTGGAATTGTGAGGTGATCTTCTCAACCTACTCCTAGAGTTGTTTCTTGTCCTGGTAGAGATGATCATGTTCAACTATGAGTGTAGCAATATGTTGTCGCTGCTATTCATGGTTAGCAGTTAGGTCATTATTCAGATCTACAGCCCTCTATGTGGCTTATTGAATAAAATTGAACTGCTAGGCTGAGGACTAGCCCTGAATATCATTATGTTGCATGGTTGTTGGATCAGGGAACCAAATCTGTAGGGGTTTCCCACTGGAGACATACTTTTCTGAGTGTTTATGAGGTGAGGTAGATTGTTGTGACGAATCTTTAAATGGAGGAGTTGTCTGGATGGAAATGGGGAGTGATGGAATAGGAGGAATTAAATGAAGTGGTAGTGTGACAAGCTCGACAGTGGTAATGAGTGACTGTGGAATGATGGGCCCCATATTCAGCAGTGGACTCGACTCTAGTAATAACAACATCATGGAGACGGTGGTAACTCATTCATTGGAGACTTTCATGGTAGACTAAATAACGAAATCAATTTCCATGTTTGTCTCTGTGCCCAGCAGTTTCCCAAAAGGTATGGTGTCTGAGAGGGTGGTAGATGTAGATGCAGTGTGTGGGGAAGGGTTGTGTGAGCTAGATGACGCAACTAAATTGGAAGTTGGAATCTCTTCGATGATGGGTGAGGTAGTGTCGGACTAAGGCTCTTTAAAGTTGAGGTTGATAATGCGAGTGGCAGGGGTTGATTTCTATTTCTTGGCCCCAACCGGAGGTTTGGTGACTTTTTCTTTGCGGTGTTTTGGGATGGTGGGCTTGGATTTTGAATGGGGACCTACAACTAACATTGAAACAACAAGAGGGGCAGTAACTAGAGGATTTTGTTCTATTAAACCTTGAGATTCAAAAGAGTTGGAAAGCAAACCTGATGATATGCTGATATTGGCAATGGTCTCCTTTAATGAGCTCATGTGCTTCTTTAGTTGTTTGATGACTGGTTGTAGCTCTTGTTCAGCCATACACTTTTTAGAATCTACAACTGTTTCCCATGGTAATGGTGGAAGCACCATCCCATCAAAGAAATAGATGTACCTTCCTTCTCTAATTTCCTCTATGACTCCCGACCACGACCCAACCTTTGTGTGGAAGGCTTTGGCTGATAACATAAATTTCTGAGCCTGCATCTTGAAGGTATGAGGGTGAACATAGTGCAGCCTCACCTAGGTGCTCCCATGAGAAGAACTGAAACAAGTAGGGACCTAGGGATTCATTTTGCAAATCTAATGACTTCTATCATCTTTATGTACGAGTCGTCGAATGAAGACTCATTTATTTCTTTGCTTCTCAAATCCTTTGAAGTTCTCCAAGGCACATATCAGAGGGCCAAGGGCTGGTCTTCTATGATTGGAGCTAAATATCGACCCTTTGGTGGGAACCATTTCCACATTTCCATGGCAACGACAAAATAAGTGTAAATGAAATTGGTGGTCTACTTGTAGACATCTACACATGCTTCAAACAATTCCTAAAGGAGGAAAGCACACCAATTCAGCTGGGCACCTAATGCACAATGCTCTATGACTGAAATCGTATCTATTGTGCACTCATTCTTGGAAAAGTGATGCATCATCTTCCCTACAATAATGTGGCAGGAAAAATTAATTTTCAGAGAGTTGATCAGACCTATGTGCACTCCCTTTCCTCCACTTTTGGTATCATACTTGGTGTAGTAGTCTACATCACCCTCCTTTTTCTCTCTCTTGGAATTTGTTTGGAACGTGGTTGAAACTGTTTCTCCTATCGCTGATAGACATGTAAGCCTTAGAATGTCAACCGCATGAATTGGGTACACATTGTCGAGCCAGAGCAACCCATCATGCATTCTGCTGGTCAACAACTTGGTGCATTGCATCGCTGCTAGAGTCGTGCCAAACATAGGAAAACTCCTCAAATTTAGTAATGTGGACCATTGGATTCCTATTAAGTTAGTCTTGACTTTGAGCATTGATGTTCCATCTTATTTTGTGACTGACTTTGTATAGACCTCGTGCTTCATGGCTCGAAATTGGAATGAGTCGGACAGATCATTATCAACTAGTGTTGTTTTGTCATACTTGCCATAGAGAAACTTTGTTACTGCAATTCTTTTATCCAGCCCGAACTCAAGAACAGATATAACTTCCTTCGTCATACTAAATCAGTGCTAATAAACTAAAATCATCGAGGGTTGGTAGCTAATCCTTGAACGAAAGCACTTGGAACCAGACTACAAATGGAGCGACTCTAACACCTTGGCTTCAGACTCTGATAAATTCAATATTTCCATGTAAATTAAGTAGATCATCTTGACAGGACATTTCTAATGAGACCCCCTAACTAATTATTGTAACAACTTTCGCTATGAAAACTCGAACGTGTTAATCATGTCCTCAATTGGGCTGGACCTTACTTGGATTTTATGGGTAATTATGTTATCGTAATGGAATAATTATTACTATAATGGGAAATATTTTACAGGAATCTAGGTTGACACCATAATTATTGTCTAATTATTACAAAAAACACTCTCAACACATGTGACTCCTTCCCCCACCACAGACAGTTGTGGTGTGGTGGAATGACATCCGCAACTGCGAGTGACTTTGTGGAGCCTTATTTGGAAACATCAAGGATAAAATTATCAAAGCAAAAGAAAAGAAAAAAATATGACTGACACAAAGAATGACGACATAACTAACCAACTCCTACTGACTCTTCCTATTCCTACCTATGATCCCCTTTCAAAGATCTAATCAATTCTGAGTAACATTGTTTGATGTGTGGAAGGGTTTCAAGTGTGCACCGTTCACCCAACCTGGTAGCAATACCCCGTCTAACGAGCTTGACAGCTCCAGAATCCCTTATCTCCGGAACAACAAATGGTCCTAACAAATTCATTTGTAGCTTCCCGGGAAACTTTAAGAACTTACTGTTATATAATAGAACATTCACTTCAACTGCGAATGATTTCCTCTTAATATGTTGATCATGCCATGGCTTCTGCCTTTTCTTCTCAACTATTTGGTGGAAATATGCCATAAATATTGCTTCATCAAGCTCTTTTTGTTCATTTAGTCTCCTCTAAAGGGATTCCTCCTCTATCATCTTAGTGGCTTGGGTGATGAAAATGCTTGGGATAGTGAACTTATTTGGCACTGTAGCTTCTCATCCATACACAAATTGGAAAGGTTTATGCTTGTGTAGTCACTTGACTCTTGTGTGGTATGCCCATGGGATCATTGGCACCCTCTCGTCCCAATCCTCTCGGTTGGCCAAATATATCTTAGTCAAACCCTTTTCTAATATCTTGTTGAATGCTTCTATGGTACCATTGGCCTACAAGTGGTACGGACTGCTTTTGTGGTTTTGTATCATGAAATTTTGAAGTAGGGAAGCAACTTTCTTATTTATGAAATTGGTCCCTTGATCACTAGTCAGACTCCTGGGGCACCTGAATCTAGATATGATGTTCTCAAATATGAATTTAGCGGTGGTATCCATTGTACATTCCTTTATATGTGCTGCTTCAGTCCATCTAGTGAGATATTTTGTTACGGTAATTATATACCTGGCATGAGAGTGATGCATTGAAGGATTGATCGGCCCTATGAAATCGACCACCCATTTCTCAAATATCTACAGGGAACGTACCAGTTGCAATGGGAGTTCATCTTGATGTGACGGCCTTCCAACCCATTGGCACACATCACATCCTCTGGTGTATTATTTTGTGTCTTTAAAAACCTTCAGCCACCATAGTCCTGCCTGCAACACTTCCCTTGTGGTATCTTTTCCCCCAACATGGCCACCCACAAATCCTCAATGAAATCCCATAGCACATCATGTCTCTCCTGGTGGAGGACACATTGACGCAATACGTGATCAAGGCCCAATTTATACAATTGTCACATGATTAATTGGTAGTCGGCTGCTTAAACAACAATGTGTCTCCTCTATGTGGGTGTGTATTCTACCAAAAAATTTCTTGTAGATAAGAAGGTTGCAATGTCTTTTAGGTAATCTGGTATAACTTTAATCTAGAACAAGTCAACTTCCAGTGTTTGATCATTCAAGGATCCTCCAATTTCTCCCAATTCCATCCATGAGAGGTGATCAAGTCCCACATTCAATGGGCCAGGTTTAATGATTACCTCGAAAGTAAATTCTTGAAATAACAACAGCCACCTGCAAATTCTTCCCTCCAACACAGGCTTGTTCACCAAGTACTTCAAAGTGGAACGGTCAGTGAAAAATTTAAACAGACCCCCAAGAAAATAATGTTGGAATTTTTGGAGGGAATACACCATCGCCAGTGCCTCCCACTCCATCGTGGTATAATTATTTTTTGTTTTTTATAACTTTGTGTTGGAAAGGTAGATTGGGTTGTCAAGGCTTCCTTTCCCTAGTTGAGACAGAACAGGCCCTAGAGCAATACTAGATGCAACTATGTGGACATGGAAGTATTTGTTCCAATTGGGGTAGACTAGAATCAGTGCACTTACCAGCTTCTCTTTCAATATGTTGAGAGCAACTTGAAATTCCTCCATCCACGTAAATCTTTCAACCTTCCTCAATAGTTTCTCTATTATTGCAGTAATGGAGGCATAGTTGCAGATAAATATTATGTAGTAGCCAGTATTTCCCAAAGTCGATCTGAGTTGTTTTACACTTGCGAGTGAGTCCATATTCACTATCGTTGCAACCTTGGTAGGATCTATGCATACCCCTTATTTGCACACTATATGGCCCAAAAGTGTACCAAACAGGACTGCAAATATACTTTTTTTCACGATCAACTATATTTGTAGTTGCCTACAATGATCAAACATTATCCTGAGAAGAATGGAATGTTTCTTCAACAGACTATATACCCTCCAATCATCCATTTAGACCTCTAAGAACCTATGGATGTAATCCCTAAAGGATGCAATTACAATTATTGAGAACACTGCAGGTGCATTCTTGAGACCAAATGGAATAACATGATAGGTGTAGGATCCACATTCTATAGTGAAGGTAGTTTTCTTATTATCCTCCTCGGTGATTCTGACTTGGTGATAGCCTAAAAATCCATCTATAAAGAAGTATGCTTCGTTCCCTGATATAATATCGAGAACCTCATTACTAAATGATGTGGGAAACAGGTCATGCACACAAGCATTTTTAAAATTTGCGGTAGTCAACACAGACCCTTATTTCTGTAGCATCTTTCTTATTTTGTATTACAATCGGACTTACCCACTCTGCCTCATCCACTGGAAAAATAAGCATTTCTTCTAGCATCTTTTCTATCTCTTTCTTCACTTTCTCTTTAATTCTTGGTTTCATACTGGAATGTTGGTGCTTTATTGGCTTGCATCGAGTTTTAATAAAATTTTCATCTCCCCTAGGTCCCCCTTGATCCCTTTTATTTCCACAACTAATAAAGGAAATAAATCCTCATATTCTCTTAGGAGGTCAAAAATCTCTTTTGTAGTTTGTTCATCCCAATAGTCTCCAATCGAGGCTAGCTTTGGTTTGTCATCCATCCCAATGTTATGCTTTGACAAATTCACTAGGAGCAAGTGTGGTGCATCAGTTACAGGTCCATCCTTGATGCCCCTTTCCCCTTCAGTTTTGTGGAATGCGAAATGTCGTAACTCCTTTAAATCGTCCTCATTCATTTCTTTATCCACCTTTCCACAGGCCATTGCTTTACGATATCCTTACTCATAGAAATGTTGTAAGGTCCTCTGGTCTATGCACTCATCCATTAGCTAACCTAATGTGACCACAATCCACTTGAAATTCTGCAATGCGTCAGTTAGCCTCCTGTCATTGTCTGAGAAAGAGAAGCTGCCGACAAACTGATTAGCCAAGTTATCCCAATCTCCTGTTTTCCTCCTTATTTCTTCTTGTACATACCAGGCTTTTCGAAAGGTTCCCAAGGTATGTATGAACCCATGTACCCATAACTCCTCTGGAACTCCTTCCTAGTTCCATCTATCCTTACAATTTTTCAAGTGTTGTCGAGGGTCGCAGTCCCCACTTTAGTTTGCAAATTCTTGAGGATACTCTCATGCCTGTCTGAATCTTACTTCCATTGCTTTCTTTATATTATCCTAGTCATGTAGGTAGTTGTGGTGAACTCCCCACCATCATGTCAATGTCTCTCAAAATGCGACATTTATTAATGGTATTTTATGCTCTTCAATCACAGTTGCATCAATTATGTTGAGAAATGGATTTACTGAGTCTATACCATTAAAGATAAGGAAATCCCTTACCTTAGTGCCAATCCAGTTGACCCGACATATTGCAATGCAACATTTAGTGTTGATCTCATATCCACTCTATTTCCAATCATTCTAGACAGCTTCTAATCCAACCTTTAAACTTTGAATACTTCTCCAACTAACATATCCTTCAGCTCTTGGGTTTATGTAGTCCTCCCTTTTACCCAATGTTGATCTGTAAAGTTGATCTATCATCCCTAGCTCTTATCTATCATCTATTGGTTATGTGAATCTTGGTCCCTGATATGGTTCTAGAGGTTGAAGCACCCTTAGTCCTACTTCAAAATCCATTAGTTCCTTCTTTAACTCAATTATAGCATAATTTTCAAATACCCAATTGATGAGCCTCAGTATTGCAACAAGAATGTTGCAACTCCCAAGGCCACCGACTTTAATTATCAAACCAGGGTTCATACAAAATTAAGAGGTATCGACACTATATTTGCAGCATACAATGTGTCCTTCCTTTGTTTTCATGATGTAATGGATTGCATGTACTGAAATCAAATCCTAAACTAATTACAGAAAATGAAAGGCTCGAAATGGAAACCTTAACCTATTGCAAAAAATAAAGTACAAGGAAAGAAACATATTCTAATTGCATAAAGATCATGAACTAAATGTAAAAGAATCCTAACTTAACCCTATTTATCACATGTGATGATTTAAACTAACTGAGCATGGAATCTGATCTAGAGAGTGCTAACTGTTATGTGCATGAATAAATATAAAATAGCTTTTTCATTTTTATCTTTTTTCTTGAAAAATTTAAATGCTAATCTTGCTTGGTTCTTTGGCAAGGTAGACAAGTGTGGAGGAAAAGGATAACAATGGTTCATATGGATTTGTGGGAAATTAGGGGCCTCATCCTAGCTTCTAGTGATGATTTTTCTGAATTCGGGCTCAAAACAGGCCACTACAAGTTTTCCTACAAGAAGTACTAGTTCCTACAAGATGTCTACAAGATCCCCTATTTTATTACAAAAAGCATGCCGAAAGCTTAGGAAGTGGTCTAGAAGGTGGAATGGAGCTTGGGAAAAGTGGATAATGGAAGAATAATGCATGGAGGTGGTGGACACTACCCAGAACTCAAGCAAGGGCTTCAATATGGGTAGATTTGCTCAATGGAAATGGAAATTTTTGCTTTGGCGACATGGGTGGATGAGGCTTGGATGAGGTGAACGAGATGAGTTATCCATGCAATGTAGAATCTCCTAAAACAACACTCATTATTGTCTGCATCTATCCACAAATTCATCTATAAATGGGAAAGATTTATTAAATAATGGAAAATTACTTAGTCTAAAAATAAAAAATTAGAGAACTAGTGAGCTAGTAAATCTATCAAATGCCTAACCTAATCAATGAAAATTCAATAGGGTAAATTTTTTTATTAAATAGAATGTTTTTTTGATCTAATGCAAGTGAAACCAACTTGATTGAAGCTCGTTAGAATGCTCTAAAAAATAGCAGAATTTTATTATTCTTTGCTAAAAAGGAGTTCCAGAAATCTAGATTTGGGAATAAGAAGACTAATCCAAGGAGCTCAATGATTACTATGACCTTACAAAGCTTTTCCAAGGATGAAATGATGGTTGTGATCCTACAAAAGAACTTACATCAACCATTTAACCCAATCCTACAACAAGAAATCATTGATACTAAATGCAAAAATAGAAAGAAATAAGAACAAGGGATGCATGTGAATAAGAAGTGAAAAGAAGAAAAGAAAATGATACAAAAGGGCTCTGAGGCTCTTGGGATAGCCAAGCCCAAGGAAACTCAAATACCTATGGAGGAGAACAATATTTAGAAGTTGAACATGACGTCGATCTTCAGTATTTTAATCAACACAGTTACATCCCTGCAAGAAAATACAATGGAGCTGCAAAAATACAAGTTCTCTCCACAAGAACACTAATAAAAATCTCTCCCTAGAGGCTCAGCGAACATGAGCCTTTATCTTATGCCGTTAGCAGTAGCCCTTGAGGTTTTATGGACATAAAAAAGAATATTTTGAAGAAGTACTTGAGGAGCCCCATTTATGAAATAGTTTACAAACCAAAAATAGAATCCCCCTAATATTGGTCCCCATGCTCTAATCTCTCCATATGGAGAAAGATATGGATAAGGAATGGTTTATCTCACTAACCTTTCCAGAATGGGAAGAGAAGTACACATCTAGAGTTTGACAGAATTTATGATGAGATACATGACTTGGATATTCAAAACTTATTCACCCATGCTTACTCGTACTGGCTCTTAGCTCTTCCACTAGTACTGGCTCTGTCGCTATTGCTGAATAAAGTGCCAGAGATTCCTTCTTTTCCTATCACTTTCAAATTAGTTAAACCTCTATGTAAGGGAGTTAAGAAGTTAACTATCCCGACGTACAAAATATTTTTCTAGCTGGTGTTAGGGCAGATGATCATTAATAAAGATTGGGCAGTAACCCTAACTTTAAAAACAAAACTTCGTTCTCTGGCATGTCAATAGGCGAGGATGAATATTGCAAACTAAGGTAAAAAAGTGTTGGTACAGTAGGCTAAAATGGCCATATAATTGGTATGGTATATCTACTTGAATAATTTAAGGTCCATCTGTTATGGCCTACCTATTACTATTTGGCCTAGCAGTCGGAACCCCAAGCACATCTTGGCACAAATAAAGACCCAGTTATGGACCAGGTGAAGATCTAATTCAAGATCCAATATTAACAGCCATAACCCCTAAAATGTTGATTTTCTGGTTCTTTAGATTCGCTGCCTCACATCGTCGGTCTCCAATAAATCTATTGCAAAATCAAAATTCACTTTTCAAAAGGTCCATAGCTAAACTTGTTACAAATCAATAGCTAAACTTGCAATGTTGAGCTATTTAAGTGTGTTTCCTGTTGACGTTTTAAGCATCAAACAACCCTGCCTCACATTCATCCTTACTGCCTGCTCTTTTTCCCTTCCCTCATGCCCCCTCCTACCTAGCATTCCATCCCACCTCTTGCTCTTTGCCTTACCCCCTCATCCTACCTCATTTGGGTTCGAAGACCTTATCCACCCAGCCTACCTCATTCGGGTTCGAAAACCATACCACCCCGTCTACCCTACCGTGCTATACTCCCTGCCTTAATTGTGGAGCATGCTGACTCCTCGCCTTGGGTCTGGAACAATACTCCCAGCCCTTCGTGCCAAACTTTTCACTTCCATCCTCAGGTGTTGACCTAACTCCCCGTGTCGAGCAAGTCCCCCCCCCCCGCACTTACCTTACTTTTCACCCTAGTTGCAGTAGTGAAACAATAAAGGAAATGAATAACATGGATTAGCAAAAAAATTTGTAGATCAAGTAATTGCCCACTAATGAGCCTAGGTATTGCAGCAGGAATGATGCAAATCCCAGGGATACTAGCTTTACTTATCAACCCAGGGTTTGTACAAACTTGGAGGTGACTGTGCTATATACAAAAGTATAACTGAAGGTACTGCCTGTTGTCACTTCTCATCTAGAGAGAGATCCCAGGGGTTCCAAGCCAGACTTCTATAGGGTCAGAAGAAGCTTGATTTTGATGGAAGGAGAGCAAACCTAGTCTAGGGGAGAGCTAATCTACTACAAAAATGAAGAAATCAACATACAATGTTGAACTCATACCAGACCCTATCTAACCAATTAAGCACTAAGCGAAGGTGCAAGCAAATGGAACTAAGCCAAGTCTGTGTTTAAGCGGAGAAAGCAATCGGAGGTCAAATTGGAGAAAAGAGGACGTGAAGAAGCAACAGCACATGAGGACTATTGGATCAGGTGGGTGAAGGGCAAACGAACGAACGAGATCAAATTGCAGGAGGGTACGTAGGCAAATGGGAAAACATTGTCAACTAACAGGCTCGATGGCTAAGATTATATCATGGATGCAACTGGCAGATGGACAGTAGAGATCGGCCAAGCCAGTTGGTGATCGGGTGAAGCGACAGCCGTCAAATGAGAGGACAGATCGACAGTGGAGATGGAAGCGGGTAAAAGAAAACATGCAAAAATGACAAGCGGGTTTGGAGGGCGGTAAGCAGGATATCGCATGCCCTCAAAGTTGTAAGAAGTTTTGGGGAATTTCACACAATTAGCCTCCCCATCCAACATGTAGCATGGGAAAACTGCTCATATCGCGTTCCCTCAACCCGATAACAGTCGGATGGAAATCCACTCGATATCGCGCAAAGGCTGTCAGATCTAGAAAAGCAGATCTACGGCGGAGATGTGAATGAGCGGGTTGGTGAGCGGGTGTGTGATAACCATCGAATCTGACAAGGCAGATCAACGGTGGGGATTTAAAGGGCGAAAATTCAAATGTGAAATGTGGATTGGGTAGTGATTGGTCGGTTTTGCGTGTGAAAGGTGATCGACGGTTAAAAAATGTTTGAATGTGGATGAACAGCTTCTGCTGAGCTTTTCATGTTGTAGGAGAATGAAAGGGGTATGCGAGTGAGGTCTGATGACAGAAAGAGAGCGAAAGAGCAGATGACTATTAGAGGAACATAGCAATATGAAATGACTTCAATACCTGGATTAAATTACAAACCCTCTGTGAAGACCCAAACCTAATGTTTTTGGGGTTGTTGTAGGGTTTCTTCCTCACATCATGGTCCTAGAGGGAGGAGGGGAGGCCGAGACACCTATGAGAAACCTTCTGGATCTTTTCTTTGTCAACTTACTGATTAAATGAAAGCATTGATGGAACAAATTGAAACACAATGAATCTGCCCTGCACTACTGTAATGAAACTGCAACTACTTAGCAAATGAACAAAAAACAGGAAGCCATTTCAGTAAATGAACAAGAAAGCCATGAATCTGTGTTGAACCACTGTGATGAACATGCATCTACTTAACCAAATGAATAATCAAACCATGCATCTATGCTAGTGTTGTAATGGAAATGAACTACTTGTGAAAATGAACAAAAATTAGGATTCTATGCTAGAATACAATACAAGAAAGAGGAGCTTTGGCTACTGGGGTCGGGCTCTAACCCAAGAGCTTCAGCCCTCTGAGTTAACTCAGTGCTTGCTCAAATCAAAACTCATCTTCATTATCAAAGAACATTGTATTACATCAAATTGTTACAAGTCAAAGGGTCTGAATACTTGTTAACTGACTGATTGACCATTGGTTAACTAAAAAAATTGAGGTCCTAAGCCTCTCTATTTATACATTTGAAGTCTCAACGACTTCCCTCAAAATTAGGGAGGTACAGCTCCAAACTTAATGGTAACTTGTCCTTTCACTTTCACGATCTCGGTTGCCTTCTAATAGGGAGGCTGCTTGTACTTCCACTTTCTTGGTTGTCTTTTAGTACTCCTGATTTGGTTGTGTGTACTTTAGTTGATGGAGGGATATTCGAATGGATGGGTAGTGAATGAGGAGGATTTTCCTCCTATAATTCCTCTCCCTTATCCCATCTGAGTTTTTACCAAGGTCTTTTACCATCATTCATTACTTTTACCTTTTATCCCTGCATTTCCTTTGTTTTTATTATTTATTCCTGCATTACATGCACATTAGACCACAAAGCAAAATATCCAACTCTAGCTCAACCCATAAGCAAAATATAATAAAAAAGTATGCAATAAGTTGTGAGAATAGCTGGTTTGGCTAAGCTAGGAGGTGAAATAAGGCTAATTAAGGCCCATATAATTACTCAATGATGAGATTCGTCATCACCCCCCTACTCAAAGTGTTGCTCATCCTCTGAGCAACTTAGTGGCTCTAGTAGACTCTCTGACATCTCATTATTTTGCTATGGTCTTTTCTTCTTGTTTATAGCAGCATCCTTTCCTTTCTTTTTCTTCCCACTGATATTCTATGATCTTCAAGCTATGTGGCAGTGTTTCATATCTTTTAGCAAGCATGTGTATTATCATTTCTTATCAGCCTAAACATATCCTCAAAACGTTTACTTGCTTGCCCTTGGGCAGCAAGGTATCTGAGTGTCAGTTGAGGATCATTTGCAATTAAATTATGGTTGTTGATTAAGGCCATGGGATTTTGATTGATCACTAAGGTTTTGGAGGGCATAGCCTTTTTAGAGGAAATTGGCCACGTCTTTACTTACAAACCAACTACCTCTTCACCCTTACAACTTTTCATCACATGATACAGATGAGCGAGTGAGTAGGATACTTACCTGTGGCCTTAATGCCATGCTGTAGGTGTCAAGGATTAGAGGGTGTTGATGATGGTTATTCTTCTTCCTCCTATACTATATATCGATGGTTTCTTTACTATAGATCAGATGATGTTGCTGCTGTGTAGCACTTTCTTCCTCCTTTGTTGTCTTCTAATGGCTTATGTGACTCCAGATCAGATGTTGTTGCATGTTCAGAGGTAGTAGGAGTGTGTGTGAAGGTAGGGATGATGGTAATGGATGAGGTGATGCTATGGAAAACACAATCTTCTCCTGAGTTGAAGAAGTGAAGTGAAAAATAATGGAATTTATGGAGGGATGCATGGTAAGGAGTGGGGTAGATGAACATATGTGAGGCAGGGCCCCCTTTGGATCTTCTCTTTGTTCCTTGATTGTATTTCTCATCCTCCTGCAAATAAAAATCATGTTTTTTTCTTTTTCTTTTATTATTATATTTTTTGAAAAACACCTAGGCTACCTCAGAGAGGTTTTCACCCTAGGTCTCTGCCCTAGGTGCCTCAAGGAAGGTTTTCACCCAGGGATCTTCTTTTTCTTTCTTTTTTTCTCATCCTTGGGCTGCCTCATGGAGGTTTTCAACCTAGAGATGGGACTCATACGCCTCATGGAAGTTTTCACCTGAATCCATATTCCGTTTTTTTTTTCTTTTTTTAGTGACCTAATGAAGGAGGAGTTGAAACTTGCTCCACCATCATCACTGTCTTATTGATGATGTCAATGAACTCTTGTTTAGATAAAGGCCTCTTGTATAATTTCAATCTATGTCCATTAACTAGAAATGGAATGGCTTCTTCATCTATAGTCCTGATTCGCACTGAACCATTGTCATGGCATCTTTCCACCACATATGGTCTGAGCCATCTTGTTCTTAGCTTGCCCTTGAATTCCTTGTACCTTGAATAATATAATAGTGCCCAGTCTCCTTCTTGAAATAGCTCATTCTTGATATGCTTGTCATGCCAAAACTTTCTCTGGAGCTGAATTATCTCTATATGGAAAAGGGCCTGCATTCTGAATTTATCTAGGCCATTCAAATGGAACAACCTTTCTTTTTGTGCATGACTGAGATCTAAATCTAGTTGGGCTGCCATCCTCAAAGTGTTATATTCAAATTCAATGGACAACAAATCCCTTTTTCCATAGACCAGCTCATAGGGTGTGAATCCAGTGGTGGTCTTCCATGTTGTATTATAGGTCCAAGTGGCCTCAACTAATCTCTTAGCCCAGTCCTTTCTACTATTGTTCACTACCTTGGTCAGGATGTTCTCCAGTGCTCTGTTGGTCGCCTCCACTTGCCCATTAGCTTTTGGATGATAAGGAGTGGAGGTCCTATGTTTGATCTCGTGATGCTTGAGCAGTTCTTCAATCATGCTGGAGGTGAACTCGCTGCCTTGGTTTCTCACTAGCTATCTAGGGTACCCAAATTTGTAGAATATGTTCTCCCTTAGGAACTCAACCACCTTTTCTTCTATTTCTTCCTTGATTGCTTTGGTTTCTGCCCACTTAGTCAAGTAATCGGTGCACACAATGATGTGTTGTTTTTGCTTGGATGGAGGGTTGATAGGCCCAATGAAGTCAATGCCCCACTTGTCAAATGGCTCGAAAGTCACTTGAGGCTGCAAGGGAATTTCATCCCTTGGAGTAGGCTTTCCCATCCTCTCACACAAATCATACTGACTAACATAATTCTTCACATCCTGATGAAGAGTAGGCCAATAATAGCTTGCTTGCAACAACTTGAATGTTGTCCTTTTTGCTACAAAGTGACCTCCACAAGGCCAATCATGGGAGGTCAGAAGGATGTTAAATACCTCCTCTTCCCTTACAAATCTTCTCAAGATTTGATCTGGACCAAGTTTGAACAGATTGCCCCCAATCCAAGTGAAGGGGGCACTCTTCCTGATTATCTTGCTCTTCTCTTTGGAGGGCAGGTTTGGTGGGAATTGTGTTGACACCAGATAGTTTGTTATATCAGCAAACCATGGGGAGAACACTGAAATAGCAAACAAATGCTCATCTGGGAACTAATCATCCACCATTCCTTCTTCACCTGCAGGCAGATTCATTCTAGATAGAAAGTCAGCAACAAAATTTTAGTTATCAGGCCTATCAACAATAGTTAAATCAAACTACTGCAATAAGAGTAACCATTGTATGATTCTAGCATTTACATCTGGTTTGTTCATTAAATATTTAATTGCAACATGATTAGTATGCACAAATGTCTAATATCTTGTAATGTAATGCCTAAACTTGTTCAATGAATGCACAATAGCCAAGAGTTATTTTTCTGTCACAGTATAGTTTAGCTAGCCTTTGACAGGTTTTTATTGATAAAATATATGGCATAAGGCAATTTCTCTTCTACCTATCCTAAGGCTACTCCTATGGCTTTATGTGAGGCATCAACATGAATGTGAAAAGGGAGGGCCTAGTTTGGGCCTCTAAGGATTGGTGCAGTGTTACCTTACCCTTTAAATTATCCAAGGCCTCTTGACAGCTCTTTGACCATATAAATTCAGAATCTTTGGCCAATAAACTGTTGGAAATAATACTGAGAGGGGGGGGCGGGGCGGGGGGGGGGGGTGAAACAGTATTATCAAATTAGTAAAACTTTTCCATTTCCATACTTAAATACATATAGGCTACTTCAGTTAAATGAACCCGTGTGTATACGTGACTGTGTCTAATGCAAATAGCGTATATCCAGAATACTTATGATTCAGATAATCCATTATATGTTAATCTTTAGATAATGCATCAGAACTTCATTGACCATATGAACAGTAGACAGAAGCAGTAAAACAGAAAATATCATCACACACAAGAGCACACATGAACACCATGATATAAGGTGGAAACCCAATGTGGGTGAAAACCACCTGCTGCAATTCGTCTTTATCTTCTTTTAAATTAGAACCTTCGTTTACAATGTATTGGTACAGTCCTTTACCAGTACGCAGGCTGCAACCTGCAGAGAGCTACAACCCTCTCTCGTTCTCCAGCTTCTCCTGGAAGGGAGCTACAACCCCCTTTTAGCTCTTGCACTAGCCAAGATACTAGTACGTAGGTGCTGGCCTACTGAAGGCTACAAACTTCTCTTTCTTCCAGGGACCACGTTTCATAAATTTTCAGACTAGATCCATGAAAATCAATCAATCATCAAGAATTTCTCCATCAATCGATCTTCTTTTCACCAATTAGATCTGAATCAATTAGATACTTCTCTGACAGCTGTACCCAAAACACAGTACCAGAAACCACACACCAAAATCTGAACCCAGAACACAGCAGAAATAAACAGAAGCAGCTAGATCACAACTCAAAATATATACGCTATTTAAATAACCTGCAACATGTGTGCATACACTTTTGTGTTTGGAACAACCTGCGTATACTTTGTTTTCATTCACTGAACCAGCGTGTATACGCGCCTTCGCTTCACTGAACCTGCGTACAGATCTATAAAGGATAATTCGCTCGTTCAGATATTCAGACACTAATTAACCCAGATTATCAGATTTATAGATCAAGCAAGCGCCGCATATAACAAATTAAAATCATACAAAGATACTATCATTCAAGCTTAAAGATTATGACCCATCAATAGAACTTCTCCTTCTCTTTGCGCTAGGGTTCCTCCTTCATTCAGATCCAGATCTGCACCATAACCTTAATCACCAATATTTCAGATCTAGCACATTATCAGATATTCAATAATTCAGATGATCGTTTGCCAAATGATCTCCTTCCTCTTTTTATAGTCTTATGCCTTTCACAATACCACGTCCAAAACCATAATAAATCAATACCATGGATCCAATACCTGGGATCAACAAATCTGACGAGACACCATGGTCCAAAACGATAGGTTCAAATACCAAGGACTAACTACCACAGTACAAAAGTAAGTTCCCCAACATATACGTGCTTTTGTAATGTCTAACCCGCGTGTATATGCGTCTTCGTCTAAATGAACCTGCATATATGTCTTTTCCTTCAATCTGAAAGCCTGAACTGAGATTTGTTACCAAAGGGGGTTGCTATCAAGGACAACACCTGTGCCATAGCTCTAAATCAGTGCCAAAATGCCAACAGGAGTAGTAGGAAAGTCTTCCTCAGAAGGCTCCCAGACAGGGTTCCACTGAATATCGTAAGACTCATCCTCTGGGGCGCGAGAGTTAAGCGCTTGGACACTCGGAATAACAAGAAGAGTTTCACTGAAAACAAGTACCTTGGGAGCAACAGAGGATGGCCATCCTTGGTCACTTGGGACGGGAGACGGGATCGATGATTCCGCCAGGATGATTCAATTCAAAATCCTAGGAAAACTAATGAGAAGGGACCCTACTCAAACTAAACGCAAACAAGATCTAACTGGGTAAATGTGATCGTGGCC